>MU185389.1:105045-155132 GCA_016904865.1 Pissodes strobi
TGCATTCACGCCCTTAGAAAAAAAATACTACAAAATCTCTGAAAATACTGAAACTCAATCACATTTATAACCAATTTTACGTTAATTTCGAATATCTATAGCACAAGTTTGGATAATGATACAACTCTATACGATTCTATATTTTCTGAGCCGATACAAATTTTATCGAAGATCCAAAATATACGTTTTCATTTACACCCTTGGAAAAATATACTAAAAAATCTCGAAAAATAATAAAACCCTCCACATTTATAGCCTATTTTACCTAGATTTTGAATATCTATACCACGAGTTTAAATAATTTCACACCTTTTTACGAATCTGTATTTCTTGAACCGATGCACTTTGAATCGATGGACCAAAAAAAAAATGTTTGCACTTACACCCTCAGAAAAAATACTAAAAAAATCTCGAAAAATAGTGAAACTCGACACATTTATAGCCAATTCTACGTAGATTTCGAATATGTATAGCACGAGTTTAAATAATTTCGCATCTTTTTACGAATCTGTATTTTTTGAACCGATGCATTTTTGATCGATGGACCAAAAAATACGTTTGCACGTATATACCTAGAAAAAAATGCTAAAAATATCGAAAAATTATGAAACTCACCACATTAATAGCCAATTCTACGTGGAATTCGAATATCTATAAAGGAAAGTCGCCTAATATGGGCAGGTTTTTTTTCAGGTTCAAAATTTGAAAAATTTCGTAGTGATAACATTTTACACCAAGACAGAGGATATATGTACAAAAACACTCAAATTTAATTAAATTGAGTTAGTTATCCTTTTTTGTTTAAAAAAAATGCATCTCCCCAAATTAGGAACCCGTGGGAACCTAAATTGGGGAGGTCGAATTTCCATATATACACACACCTTTGCAGAATCAATTTATGAATAATTCAAGGGGATGCAAAGTGTATTAAAAATCTATGGATGTTGTTTTTAAGGAAATAACTTTATAATCTGCTAAGATTCATTTAGTAGGAAACAACTTTCTTGTAAAAAAAGTGGATTCAAATGACACGATAAATGGTTAAGTTCTCAAAACATGATTTTCCTTTTTTGCTGCTGCAAGTAGTGCATTTAAACACCGCTACGGTCTTAGAACCATGATCCGCGTATAGTGTATGGGCCCACTTGAGTAGTGCAGCGAACCCAGTCTTCACCTTCGTGCTCATCTGTATAAAACCCAGCGCAGTAAACGCTCTCCGCATCTTCATCTTCATCAGATATTGGGTCATCTGCTGAGTCATCCATATATTAAGCTTCGCCTTCTTCATCAGATGATTCTCCTGAAGAGTCAACTTTGTTTCCCCTCTTTGGGCTAACTTGGTTTTACAGGAACTGCAGCCTTCTTTTGTTTTGGGTTTTGGTTTTTGTTTGGTTTCCTCTTTTTATGACCCTTCCAAATAGTTTTTATATGAAGTTCCCGTAATATGTTCTGCGGATCCGAAACGGGCACTCTTTTTGCCTGGATTCAAGATCGGAATGGGGCTTATTTCGCTACGAACAACAAACTTCTGTTGTTTGGGAGTTGCCAGTGCTTTAGGACTATTTAGGTGTTTAGATATTATGTTCTCTGTAAACTTTTGTGGCCTAGGAGTTGCCAGTGTTGTAGGATTGTCTAATTAATTTTGACCAGAACAAGACTTCTGACGTTTTAGTCCGAATGGACCAGGTTGATTATCGTCTCAGTAAAGTTGCGATATATCTGATATTGCATTCTGAGAAGTGTGATTTACATTTCTGTCCAGATCTGATGGTATTTCAAATTCTACTCAATAAAGAAAAAATCAGGATTAGATCTCTTCTCTGGCATTTCCCCATCATGTTCAATCAAATTTTCTTTATTTTCAAAATCAACGCTGAGATTATCATCAGATCTTTGAAATTTGGAAGCAGGAATAGTGTCGGTTCATTCTTACGCAAAAAAGTCATATAATGAGTTTCAGTTCAGAGATGCGTGTTGACACTTGAAACCCAACTATCAAAACACTCATCAGGCTTTTACACCACATGCTTCTATTAACTCATAATTATATAACTTAAAACAACAAGGCACCCAAATGTGTTTTTGTATGCATCTAGTGACGCACCTGAAATATTGATCTAACTGGAGGGTTCGTAACTTTTGAATCAGTTGATCAATCTATTATTTGGTATTCGGATATATCGATGTTGGTTACAATATAAAGTGCAGATTTTTTTCTTTAATCGTAAAACGCCCTGTGGATTTCATGAACAACAAAATTTTCCTGCATCAACTGGACCAATGAATGATTCAAAAGTTAGAAGCTCTCAAGTGGATAAAATTTTTAGGTGCGACAGTTTTTATGCACGTCAGTGTAGATTATTTGCGGATTAATAGTATATTATGATATAAGTGTATAAGAGGGCCTTTAAAGCACGCGCGACATATTTCAAAACACGACGCGCAGCGGAGTGTTTTGTAAGTCGCAAGGGCTTTAAAGGCCTCTTATACACGTATATCATACGCTATTTTTTATTACGAATGCATCATAATCTCAAAAATATTTTAAATATTAAACTTAAGGGATATATTGACGAATATAATAATCTGTCACATTTGACATGATCAAATGTTTCTATTGCAACCTTTAAAAAAGTAGGCGCATCATAAACATCATTTTATGCACGCTGCAGCGTGCGATAATCGTTGATTATGATGCATGCGTAATAAAAAATGTATTATGTATCTCCACCGTCTTTGTTTTGTCTTTTTATCTCTATATGTTAATTACCAAGTATCTTTATCTTTTATTAAGTAAAAAAATATATTACAGCTTTAGTTAACAATGGTTAAAGATAAAACTACCTATTAAAATAAAAAGTAATGGAATAAGTAGACTAAATTAGCAGAAGAATTATCGCTTTAATTTTCAACTTCAAGACAGTTTTATATCTACACAAGTCAAGTTGTAAATAAGACTTGCATCACATGAGAAAAATACCCAGTTTACCATACATATAACGGAGTCTATTGTGCGCATAATCTTCTTTACCTGCTTCCTCCATTCGTTGCAAAAAATAAACGAATGCTAGCTAACTAGGCATATAATGTGGCGGTCTATTGTTAATCATATGGGTACTTCTCATGGGTTTATTTCTTAGAAGGACGTTTAAACCGAATTCTTTATGTTTTGTGGCGAACGGAAGTCATTTTTAAGGAGGCTAAAATTTTAACCAAAAATAGCTCAAGGGGCGCTTAAAATCATTTCAAATTATCATGTTTTATTTAAGATTTTGATGCTGAATTGTAAATTGTTGAGGAATGAAACATATTTCGGTTATTTATAGAGATCAGAGTTAGGTAAAAATCGTTGGGTTAGTTGGTTTAGTTTTGGAATATAGAGTTAATAAAACAATTTATGTGGGATTCTTTTGAATTATTTTTAAAGCTGTAAAAGATCACATATCATCTTATCAAAGCTTAGAGAATAATAGAAAATAATGGCTTTAAAATACACAGGATACCTCAAAAACTGCTGCTCGAAGGCGCGGAGAGAACTGGTATTATTGTCCTCGTAGCAGGGTTGGCAAAACGAAAAACCCATTTAAAAAACCCACAGGGTTTTTGTGTCAAAAACTCACCCAACGGCTTATACAAAAAAACCCAACACAAAAGCTCAAAGAATTTGAGGTGTTTATAAAAAAATGAGACAAAATCGAGATAATTTTTATATAATATTTAATAACAAAATATAATGTAGTTCACTTGAAAACAGACAGATACTGATAGATTAGTCTTTACATTCTTATTCCTAAGTTTCAAGAACATTTTACATTAAAATATAAAATACGAAACGGCTTTTTCATTAGGAACAAAATAAAATATATTTCACTTAGAAACAGACAGGTACTGATAGATCAGTCTTTATATTCTTATTCCTAAGTTGCAAAACAATTGTACATCAAAATATAAAATACAAAACGACTTATTCATTAGGAACAAAATATAAATAAAAATAATAATTAAAAACCTAAAACAACTTTTTCTCTTTTTTAAAGTGGCTCATTTTTATTATTTTTACAAGCTTTTCTACTTTATCGGGCAGTAACTTATTCCGAAGATCAGTATCAGTCCACACCAAACCGTAAGAACTGAAGATCCTTTCTAGAGCTGCAGAACTCTGAGGGCATGAATGTAGATTTGCAAAAAACGCGGAAATGTTCACCAAAATACGATCTGAATATTGAGCTGTAGTAGTAATCTTAGTTTTTACAATTGACCACTCTTTGAACGCAGGCACGTTTTTATTACACTTTCCTTAAAAAGTGATGATTCATAAACATCTTCATCCTTAATTCGGAAAAATAGATAACCTTGGAAAAAAACTTCGTGATTCTCAAGTAGCCAAGCCTCTGTCTCGTCGTGGTATTTTTTTTCTAGGCTTTTGTCCATCTATTTAGGATCAGTTAAAAAATATAGAAAATGGAAGGGTTGTATTGCCTCCTCAAATTTTTTTTTTAATATCTTTTATAGGGGCTTAAACATGGTTTGTTTAATAAATCTAGCCAGATGTTGCCGGCATCGGCGAGAGTGATTTGGTCACTCTGGAATTTATCTAAGGCAGTACCAACTGCCAGTAGTTGTTGCTCTAAATCAAGTGCATTTTTGTATAAATTAATGTCTTCGATTTTTCTTATAATATGCTGGTCTAGAGACTGGATGTTCTTTTGAAATTTCTCGGTATATGATGTAGTTAACATTAAAGGTACTTACACAGGCCAACTGCGAATTCCAACGGGAGTCATTAGGAATTTGAGGCATTAAACCCCCTTTAAGTTTAAGAATTCCATGAGGTTTATGGTGGTTTCTGATATATTTATTTTCACCAAGTGTTTGAGGACAGTTTGTGGCGAAACAATTTTTTCCAATAGACTTAAATAATATGCATTGCATCCATAGGTTAGTATCGAGGTTAGTATAGAGGGATATTTCTTTGCAACCATTTTTCTAAATTTCTCCATTTTATTTTTATTGTCGATTACTATTGTAAAAACGGTCTTTATTGTGTTATTCCTTACATTGTTTAATAGCACCTTCAGCGATTTCAAAAAGATATATACATGGTTTTTTTGTCATCTACGCAATCTAATGAAGATAACAAAAAAGAACTTCTTCCGGTGCAAATACTTGTCGATATAATTGGATCATTCCTAACATTGGATCATCCATCGAACATCAGAGTAACTGGTCTATTTCCCTCGGTCTGCATTAGAACTTCCCTTATTTCCTTCTCAAACTTCGTAAACTTCATCCAGCAAATTTCCAGCAATTTTTCTCCTGTTGGGGGGTGTATAACCTGGTCGAAGGGATTGGATCATCTCAATAAAAGACGGATGTTCAACTGTGGAAAATGATAGATTGCATGTATAAAAACATTCTGCAATTTTGAGGTCAAACTTATGTTTTTCTTCCTTTGTTGTTTTCATGACTATTTTGTCCAAAACTGTTTGTCTTCTTCTTTTAAGAGTCATTGTAACTCCGCCACTCGATTGGGGAGATTCTCTATCTTGTTCCTGTTCTAGCCCTTTCCTGTTTTTTTTTGTGCCTTCGGCTTGAGGAGTAAGGCACAATGAAAAAGAACTATTTCCATTATCTGACAATGGAGAAAGGGCTACCTGGCTGTCTGGACACGTTGAACACTTTCCAAGATGTGCTTTAGTCCTCTTTATTTTTTCCGTCAGTTTTTGAGGACAAAATTTGCACTTGAGTGTGCGATCTGTCAATCGAATAACATATTCCCACTCTACAGATTTGTGACGACCCCCTCCGTAATAGTTCCCACTCTTTCTAACCTTTCCTGTTCCTGTATTGCTTTGCTTTTTAGCTAGCTTTGCACTTGTAGTAACTTCGTCTTCTTCTTTCTCTGAGTTTTGCTCCATTTCAGTCTCACTATCTGAAATCTCCGACGATCTCTCCAAGACGTTGACAACATCCTGATCAGCCTCCAAATTTCTAGGCACAGAATTTCCTTGTGTTAATGTGGATGGTATTGATGAAAGACTATCAAAAGACAGTTGTGATCGTGTTACAGTCTTCCATCCGTTTTCCATATTGTCGTTTTTATTCATAACGTTTCCTGAATATTCCACTTCTTCAAATTGTATATTTTCAACAATAACTTTAACTAGATTCGTTGGGTTCTCGTCCATATTCTTCCACAACAAAAACAAGAAAAATTCACGTTGAAAATATTTATAGTTTAAAAAAAGTAAAACTCACCTTTTAACTTTTAATTCACATATCACAAAGAAACACACTAAAACACTCCTTCCATTTTACTACAACACTTAACCAAAAACAACCAGTCTAGATAAAAGTTCAAAATTAATGTTATTTTTTTATAATTTGAGGTTAGAGTTCAGGAAATACGACAAATGCCCAACAATTACCCAAATATCCAAGAAAAACACAAAAACCCAACACCAAACCCCCATCCAGAGCGTACAAAAACCCAGATTTTTGTCAACCCTGCCTCGTGGTTAAGAATAGTGTATTTATATTTTTCCTATTTTGTATTTTTAGGATTATTTTTTAATAAATTATTTTCATGAAAGATTTTAACATGCCATTGTTGGTAACGAACTTGAAATTAAAAACATTTGAAATTGCACCTTTATTCTATCTATCACTTTCTTTACCACAAAAACTATATGCATGGACATGCTGAAAGTGAAATTTTACCTCAAAATATGGCATAAAATTGACAAAACTGCATCTAATTACTAAAAAATTTCCACATTTTTCAATCCTCTCCTAGTTTTCCGACTTCAAGCCATGTTCAACGAGATTGCAGGCAATTAAATGTATAAATATACATATTTTAAATTAAATACCATAATAAATTAAAGTCAAAACTATCTATAGAAACTCGTAAAAACGCCAAAGTATAGAAAACTTTGAATTCTTCTATTTTCTCGCATTTCCCGATCTGTTATAATTGTTATAATTTTTTTTATAGTAGATATGTTGTAAAGGTTTACAAATCTAAGATTGTATTTTTGAAAATAGCTATGCCATGGCTGGCACGTACACTTAAAGTAGCTTTTTTTCAAATTGAAAATCCAAAAATCACCAAATCTGAGTACTCAATCCCATTGGTGCAATATTTTGGTCTGTTGTACTCGTAGCCTCCCTCTTTAATGTAGGAACATTTGGTTGGTCCAGATCGTTATTTAAGTAACCATCAATAACTGGCAAATGCATTTCTTTCTTTCTCTTTGTCAAGAGGAGTCAATCTTATTGGCGTGTCGTAGCCCAAAGAGTTATTTCGTGTTTTCAACGCCTATCTTGAAATTCAACATTTGTTAGATTTTCTTTGCAAGATCATCCAGTTTTTTATTAGTTCTGTAGAGGCTCCGGGCAGTCGTTATAGAGCTGAATCAATAATATATTTATTTATTTATTTATTTGTTCACGGGCCTTACCTATTATTACAAAATAATTTAAAAACTAAGATATACATTTTAACCTCAACAATAAATACACTTAATTGAATCACAAGATGTTAACATATCACAGACAATATTAAACATTGACAACCATTTGGCCGCCAAACAATAAAGGACTCAGTACCTATCATGATAATAAATAATAAATTATTGTACTACCCTACGCGTGATAATCCTTAATAAAGCGCACAAAGCATCTAGGAGTTACACTGAAATCAAGGTTTGGAAATAGGTTATTGGCTGTCCTTACAGATCTTGAAATAAAACTATTATGTTTTATATTAGTTCTACACAAAGGTTGATGGAACATTAGGTGAAATCTAGTATTCCTTGATGGAACTGCCAGACTAGTAGCGTATAGTAGATCTGGACAATCAACAATACCATTAAAAAGTCCCTGCATTGCCTACGAACCTGAAGAGGAGAGAGTGAAAATCTCTTGTAGAGCAAATCATAGTTGTAATGGTAGTCATCAGGGGGATCCAATCCAGCCTTAAAGGCCAAATAACGAAAAAACATGGCATGCATAGAGAGGATTCCAGACTGAAGAAGCATATTGCAATAGGGGTCTGACCAATGAACAATACAAGAGACGGATCGCTGAAAGATTTGTAAAATATTTTGTACATCTCTTGACAAAGCCAACCATTTTAAGGGCTCTAGAAACAATCTCCGATATATGCAAGTTTAAATGATAAAGCATTGTCAAATAAGACTCCAAGATCCTTGGCAGCTGCAATATTGATCAAGATGGTGTTAGAAATTTCATAGGAAAAAGCTATGGGAGAACGCCTCTTAGAGAAATGCATAGTATGGCAATTGTTTGGATTTAAATCCATGCAATTCCTTTCGCACCAGTCCACAAGTCTGGACAGATCTGACTGCAAGTTGATACAATCAATAGTTGAAGAGACAGCTTTGAAGCACTTCAGATCATCAACAAAACATAGAAATTTGGAGTTTTGAAAGCAACCATGGATGTCATTTATAAAGATGTTAAATAACAAGGGTCCCAAATGAGACCCTCGAGGCACACCAGAAGGTATTCTTATCTCATTAGACTTAAAACCTCTGACCTTTACTATTTGAGATCTATCAGACAAATCGCTCCCGATTCAGCTCAACAGACCACCACCCACGCCCGCTACCCTCAGCTTCTCCAATGAAATTCCATGATTTACCCTGTCAAATGTCTTGGAAAAGTCAGTGTATATATTGTGTACCTCACCCACCACTATCCAAAACACCTGACAGGAACTCACTGTAAATCAGTAAATTAAGCTCGGCAGACCTTCAATTCAGAACTCCATGTTGCTGGGGTATTATTGTTGATGTTAACACTGATGTGAGCTATTTAAGAAATTAAAGTTTGCTGAATTAAAGTCATAATAATACTCATCTTTTGGTGCCTTAAATAGATTGGGATGGCTACATGATATTCTTAATGTTACAATCAGGGGTGGATGGTAACCATCCTCAGGAACCAGAGCATCATCAGCCAAATTCACAACTGCAGAAAGGGCATTTAAACCAAAAACCAAGTCCAGTGTTTTGTCCATGTGGTTGGGAGCAGTTTGACACCACCTCAATTGATTCTACCTCCTGGTGCAAAGTATCAGGAATGTAGATGGCGAAAGAGCAGAACTGGTCAGATGTCCTGATGTCCATGAGGCCCTCGGCAAGTTAAAATCACCAAATAAGAACACTGGACATTGATACTTCTCAGAGAGACTATCCACATTGTCATTAAAAAGTTGATATTTTTGAGGAGATGATGTTGGTGGGATATATACACATCCTACTATGGCTTTATTGGAACCAGAGCCAATCTGAACAAATAATTGCTCTAGGCCAGGGCTCGACTCGAGCAATAGAGCAGGGATATTTCTAGTGACAGCAATCAATACGCCACCACCTCTTTAAGCATCCTTGGTAGTTGCATTACGGTCCCTTCTATATATATTATATTCAAACAGCCCAAACTCGACATCAGACACTTCTTCTGTAAGCCATGTTTCACTGAGCACGATCACTGAGTTATTGTTAGAGACAACATTGGTACGAAGAACACTCAATTTTATCCTTAATCCTCGAACATTTTGGTAAAAGATATCTATATTCTGATGATTTTTAAAATGAGAACTTGATAAGGAAGACTCATTAATTAGTTTTTCGTACAAAAATAAATGGAATACCATTTCGATATCTAATACTCACTTGTTAGCCTTTAGCCCTACATTCATTCAGTTCTTGAGTTAACTTTATTTCTGCTTCTCTTTGCTTAGCTGTGAGATCAAAGTTTACAAAAACCTTTTTCCCCTTAAGTTTGAAACGATTTTTCACAATATGGAGAACATCATCTGCTGAATTAAGCACCACCCTCAGTGCACGAGCTTGATTACTGTTGGGTTTGCCTATTGTAGAAAAATGCAATACTTCTGGAGGAATGTTTGATACCTGTGTAATTATGCCTTCCACTTGTTTTCTGTCCTCACCCTCTGGCACATTGAAGATCATGAGATAATATGTAATAGTTATTTCCTAACAAGTGCGCAAAGTGATACTTTCCCGCACGCTAAAGCAGTTAGACGAACGACACGAAGCGGAGTGCGGGAAAGACATTTTGCGCAAGTGTTAGGAACAATGCCTTTTCTGAGTACCCTAGAAAAGTAGAAATAAATAAATAATGAAACATTTTATTTTAACACAAATATAGAGAAAGTATTATGCGCTAAATTCAGCTAAAATTTTATTTTATATCAAATATTATTGTATGCAGAACACATTAAAATATTGAAAAATCGAGTATAAACACGGCAATTATGCGAAACAAATCGAGTGCGCAAAGAGTTTCATAATTGTACCATATACCAATCAATCAATTATTCTTTCTAGCAACAATATTGTTGTAAAATAGCGATCCATAAAAATGTAGAATCCACTTTTAAGGCTCTGCGAGTATCGCATGCTAGCAGAGGGTTCGACACGTAATTTTTTTGAATTTCCATCCAAAAAGGTTTGTTTACCTTGATAAACTTCAAAATCTAGCACAGGCCCTTGTGGCGTAGCACAAATATATATTTTTAATCGTTCGGTATTTGCTTAGCCTCTTACAAACTGCTCGTCTACTGCGACGTTTCCTTGTATCTCTAGCTTTTGGCATCCTTGTGTGAATCTCTCAGCCATTGGTCTTTCTTTCCATAATTTGTTATTTTTTCCAGTATTATCTGATACTTCATTGTCAATGACTTCTTGTTGCAAATAATCTATACCGCGTCATGTCTTTAGCAATTGATTCAGAACCAAAACATTTTTACCCTAGAAAATTCATAACAAGAAATTAAAATTGATATTGTTATATATTTTACTTCCTCTGTCGACAAATTCATGGTCTTGTTATTTTCTAAAAGAAGTTTTATATTTATGCAAGCACGCATAGTTTCAAAAGTTCCATCATCAATAAATAATAGAAGCTAATCGATAATTCTTCAGTCTGCTCTCTGAAAGTGGATGATCTTCAAAATGTTCCTTATTTACTTCTAGGCCCTTAAAACTAACAAAAAAAATAAAGTTAGCAAAACGTAATTACTTATTTAATACCCGTCAGATTTTTCTCCAAGTCATTCGTTTAGCTTTTACTGTTATTTTTTTTTTAATGCTGAGTGGAATATGAAACTCTAGATCCGAGTCGCTGTTATTTGTATCTGGATTTTCGTCTTCTACTTAATATTCCATGATATCTAGAGTTTCTAGGGTTTCTTTGAAATTTTTTTCTTCAGTTGTACCTGTATTTATATCTTCATCTTTACTGTCACCAGAGTCCCCTTCAAACTAAGAATCATCAGCATTCAATAGTTGTAATAGTATATCGTCATCTTTAGCAAGTATGCATCTTTCCCAAAAATAAATGTCATTTTCAACGAATAAATACGTAAGGTACTGCGGCAAATTCAAATTTAATAAAGAATTACTACTAGGTATCGAAACGTCTATTTAGATGAACGCTATAGTTCTCAGGAGGATATATTGCTTATATTGCTTCGCTGATATTTTTTGAGAGATCCGCGAGGGGACTTTGAAGGGCCATAGCTTTCAAACTGTCCGATTAAACCTATACTTTTTAATGTTTCGTAATTTTATAAGCTGATAAAAATATGGAATAGACGGAATTATGAAGATTTACAAAGCACCAGTTTTTATTTAAAAAAAAAAATCTAAAAAGATAAGAACGTATTTTTGTTTTTCTAGAATCCGTCTGCTTGGTGTCCAACTACTACGAAATGATCCCTTGCTAAACATCCATTTCCTGTCAATGAAAACTGGAGTAAAACCTTCCGGACTTAAATGTCTATTTTTCATATACTCCCTTAAAAAAATAATTCCTTTATGAACAAATATTTTCTATTATTTGATTTTTTCCATTTGAAGTCTATATTTTTGGTCCATTTTCTTAAGGAATCGATGGAAAACTCAAAATCTTCAATTTTTTCCTTGAACTTTTGTCTTATTGTTGCCAATGTTACATATTCTTTTCTGGCGTACATAGAATAAATTATGTCCTGAATTATATTTTTCAAATATTTTGTAATTTTGGTTTTTGCGGTCTTTTGTTTAGAAGACATAATGGAAGCGTAATCCTGGTCTGATTTTATCCCATTTTGTGATCGTTGTTGCACTGAAAAAAAGAAAACTTTGCCCCAAAGAGATTTCCCATTCCCACAAAGAAACGGGGACTTTAAATAGGGCGAAATGAATGAAGGGTTTAAAGGAACGCTACCATTACTTTGAGATCATTTCATGATTTTCTTTGTAACAAAAAGACATGGATTTAAAAGAAGCCATCCATGGTTTAATCTTAAAAGCCACGATTTTATCACTAAATCAATAATGGCTCGGATCAAAAGATTAAAAAATTTGAGCCAATAGAATGAAGGTTTACAAAAAAATCATAGGTTTTTGGTGCAATAGCTTAAGAATTCAATCTAAAAATCACATTCTTTTATTAGAAGTCTCTTAGAATTTAAGTTAAACAATTTGGGTATTTGTAACAAAGCCAAGATTTATTACTTCAAATCCATTGAAAAATTCAGTTGAAAATTATTCTAAGTGTGGGACTTGGACTTGATGCGATTGGGCTCCATCACTATTGAATTCATCTATGCCCTTCAGTATTGGATCAAGATTTAAATTTTTTTGAAGTTTGGGGAGCCTAAAAAAATACCAATAAAATTAGGTCAAGAGAAAACTATTAAAAAATAAACAAATTTTAGTCCGAAATTCTAGATATAGAAAATAAATGCCTATTATCTATTAACACTTTGTGTTAAAATATTGAAACATTCTGACAAATATCGCGCTCTTTTCAGGAAAAATTGCAGCATTCAGATGAAAGTATCGCCATTTTTGTTTTTACATTCTAAAAAAGCAGTAAAGGCCCTATACTCGATAATATTGCCGACTAATTTCCTTAGTATAGGTATTGGTTATTATAAAACTGGCATCATAGTATATATACCTAAAAAAAACACAAATAAAAAAACTCGTACCTTACCTTCAAATTTTAGGTTGGGTTAGTAAATGGCTAAAGCCCCAAAGTTCCAACAGTTCTTTTGGCCATTACATCACTTGATATTGGTATTGGTGATATCTATCGCAATATTGTAAGAAGATAAATATAAAGGTACTCTAAATAATAACTATATATAAGTAACAAAATGTAAAATAATAGCACGTGGCCGAGTACGGTACAATGGTCGATGCGTCTAATGATCGATGGTTCAACTTCAACTGCGAATGCGTGTGTCTGCGCAAGAGCACAAAAAATTCGCGGTAACCTATTATCGGATGGCTTTAGGAGGAGAACATACGCTTTTAAGACAAAGTAGTGAAATAAGATTTTTTTGTTGGTAAATACGTTGATTTTGGATTAAAATAACATTTAACCAAAAGAATTGGGATTTAGGATTAAACGCATCATTTTTCTTAGATCAAAGCTAGGGAAAAAATATTACTGCGCAGTCAAAACGCCTTTTTAAACAAAAAGCCAGAAATAGCTGGTCAAAGTTTTGTCAAAGTTTAAGTTCCCAAACCAATCCTTCATTAATATGGAAGAGAGTAAATTCCATCAGTAAAGGTTTGTCCATCAACTTAACCAATAATTTAACTGAAGAAGGAGCTGAAATTTTTTTAAAAAAATTAACGCCAGATTCTGTGCCCAATCACTTTGAGGGACATCAAATTCTAAACAACCATCCTTTAAGCGAGAGCATATCAGTCACTGAATTTAACATTAATATTAAATCAAGTAAAGATACATCACCAGGCCTCGATGGTGTAACTTATGCTATGATACAAAACCTACCTGTTAATGCAAAAAAAATACTCTGTTTGGCGTTCACCAAAATTCTCAGAAATGGTCACGAATGTACGGCTTTCAAAAAAGTCATTGTTATACCTATTAACAAACACGCTAAACCTAACGAATTCAGACCAATCTCTTTGATGTCATGCATTTTCAAAACATTTGAAAGAATTATCAAGACCCGTCTTGAATGGTGGTCGGAAAATTCTGGTGTACTACCTAGAGGTCAATTGGGTTTTCGAAGAGGTAATGGTGTAACTGACTGCATTGCTCATCTAACATTGGATATCCAAAATTGCTATGCGAATAACGAGTATTTGTCTGCTCTGTTTCTGGATATCTCCAGTGCGTATGACAACGTTGATACTTCTATTCTCATTAATAAAATGATAGCACTTAATATCCCTAGATTTTTCGCCGTTAATGTTCTTAAAACTTTTAGTAATAGAGTGGTGTTTCTTCGTCTAAACAATAAACTAATTGGACCTAGAGTTGCAAACATGGGACTTCCTCAGGGCTCTGTTTTGAGTCCATTTCTCTTTAACCTTTATACCGCCGATTTCTTTACATTGTTTCCCGAAGTTAGTATCCTTCAATACGCAGATGATTTTTGCCTGTACACTACAAAAAAAAAAACTTGAAGAATGTATACAAACTCTTAGCCTTATTATGGACCGGTGTCAAGCGTATTTCTTTGACAGTGGCTTAGAACTGTCCGCATCAAAATCTGCAGTCACAGTCTTCACTAGGCACAGACTCGCATATCGGGAAACCATACAATTAGGGAATGTGGAAATCGCTTGGAAAAATAGTTTTAGGTATTTAGGTGTGGTACTGGATCAAAAACTGACATGGGAAGATCATATAAATAGTATTATTGGCAAGGTCGAAAAAAGTCTTAACCTTTTGAAGGTCGTCACCAGACGGTATTGGGGAGCCGACCCCAAGGTATCGTTAATGTTTTATAGAGCATATGTTAGAGCCCTCATCGACTTTGGATCAATTTTTTATGGATCAGCCACTAAATCTAGGCTTTTAAAAATCGATCGTCTACAGTACAAGGCTCTACGAATTATTACTGGGGCCCTTTCCTCTACCCCAACAAATGCACTTTTGGCATAGTCTGGTGAACTACCTGTATCTCTGAGAAGACTTCATCTAGCTGAGACATTCATTGTTAAAAACATCTTTGTACAAAACGATTTTTTAATTGACAAAATCTACCAGGTATCACTAGACAATCTAACAAATAGTTACTGGATGCACAAAAGCTCACCACCTCTAGCTGATGCTCTCATTGAGACTACTAAATTTCGAGAAGAAGTTGTTAAGTACCCCAAGCTCCCCTTTTTTACTGGCAAATTCAACAGTATCTTGTTTAACACAGACACGTTCTTTCCTCAGTATACAGAAAGCCATGAAATGAATAACAATATAATCAGTAATATCACAAACAAGATACAAGACGCCATCTCTGTATACACGGATGGATCAAAGACACCAGAAGGGGTTGGGTGTGCATTTTATATTAAAGACAATAATTATGGAGAATCCTTTAGAGTAAATTCCAATTCCTCCATTTTCACTGCGGAGGCTTATGCGATTATACAGGCACTTGATTACATAATTCTGAATAAAACTTCTTCGCACTTTCTGATATTCAACGATTCCATGTCCTGTATTCAGGCAATGAATAACAAAACTAAAAACCTTTATAAAAATCCTCTAATTTTTGACATCTTTCAAAAACTAGTATTACTGGCACATTATAATATTAAAGTATCCTTCATTTGGGTCAAAGGGCACGCCGGTATCCTAGGAAATAATATAGTGGACAACCTTGCTAAGGAAGCCATTAGCAAAGACATTACAATATTTGGTCTACAATATTATGATGCTATTTCACAGTTGAAAAATGAAGCCAAGAATAAATGGAAAGTTAAATATGCAGAGTATGCTGTCAATAATCCGAACTTCTATACCAGAACCAATAGACATCTCGTTTCTAATCCCAGTCTACAAGAAACCAATTTAAATCGATGTCACTACACTACATTTATAAGACTAATCTTCGGACATGGCAATGTTAGATATCTATTAAACAAAATGAATTTGGTTGACAGTCCTTTGTGCGCCTGTGACAACTCAAGTGTAGACGATCTAAATCATTGGCTTTTTAGTTGCCTATTTAATCAGCGTGCATCCTGTTTTTTGTTGGAAAAACTTGCAGAACTAAATAAGCTACCCATCAACGCATGCAACCTGATGACTTTGTCTAAGCAAGACAAAATAATTCACAACTTATTGGTTAGGTTTGTGAGAATGGTGGAGCGAAAGCTTTAGAGAACTGAGTACCTTTTGTCTTACCCTATGTTCCCTGTCCCATTTTACCGATTGGTCCATCTCTTTGTTTGTTATTTATAAAGTCGCCTAGATGGACCCCTATGGCGTGAAGCGTGTGTCCCAGTTCTATCCTATAATTTTGCCTCTTCTCAATTTTTATTTTGGTGTTATATTTGGTATGAATGATGGAATGTTTCATTTGAGTTTTAAATTTAAGTTATTGTAGTGGCTAAATGCACTCGATGCAAAGCCATAAACTAGACAAAAAAAAAAAAAAAAAAAAGCTAGGGAATTTGAAATAAATTAAATGTCTTTACACTCAAAGAATAGCTCTCAAATGAATGAATTTATTTGAATGAAAGAAACCATTTTTATCAGTGTGGGCTCAATTTTGTTGCATTTGTGGCTCACTGTATCAAATTATCAAATTTCAAGTCCGACTCTGTTTCGGACTTTTTCCTTTTCAAGTTGAAAAAAAGACAATATATTTTAAATTATCAGCTGCCATTATTCAGTATACTTATTATGTCTTTTTCTCGGCCTTAGTTCAAACTTTTCGAAATAGCTTTCGACAACAAGTTGACAAACCAGTGTTTTTGATTGACAGTGACGGATACTTCATGCATAACCAAGTATATAAAAAATGAATAATCATCGGATACCAAGTTTTTTTCAAAAGTTTGTTGTCTTTGCAGTTTGTAATATACTAAACAAAAATGACAACGTCATTACAAATGGGTATAATTCCGACTTTAATTTATTTATTCCCATGATTATGTATGAATCACCAAACATCAATATCGTTCTAATTTTGAATTCCTAGTGATTTTAAATAATTTAAAGTGATTACCATATTATTATATCCATTCCACACAGAAATTTTAAATCCTTTTACCTCCAGGCCTTAAGAAGATTCATATAATTGCGGTCATATTTAGGATGATGTGTATCGTTTCAAAAAAAAAACCTGAAAGCTTTACAAATTCCATTATGCGTCTAGGTATACTTTTTAAAGTATCTAAAGTAATAAAAAATCCATTTTCCACTCAACCCTCATTTTGGATTTAAGTGCTGACATATTTAATATTTTAACTGCTTACAAGATTAACTGTCGGTTTACGAACGTAATAAAAGATGTACGGCTGGTTACACCCTTCGCTATTGAGGTTTTCATCGGCGCTGAGAATGTGACTGCTACGATAAACGTTCATGCACGAAGCGTCGTACATCCTTACATTCAATTATATCTGGAGAAGCTTGAGCTGAAGCGGTGATAACAGCTCTAATTAGGAATTAAAAGATTATAACAGATTGTTCCAAAGTAAAATTGCTGCAGCTCATCGTGTTGAAGGTTTGTTTATGTTTTTAAAGTGTTTACTTTAGGCACAGATCTAAACAATGATGTTTAACTCGATTCATTTGACTAAATTTTAGCTAAAATAGCAGAATTTAATAAATTAACTTTAGATATAATTCTGATATTATTAAAGTCTGTGCTAATATTGCACTTGTTGGCCCAGTTTGTAGTCGCAACTTTTACTTCTAGACCCTTGGGTGCTTACGCTCATTTATACTTGCTCTAAAACTTTGACCCGGACTGCGACCGCTGCCCCTGTTTCATACAGGGCTCCTGAGACTACTCCAGTTGCCCTGTTGTAGCTACGCCACTGATGAATACATTTATACCTATATGGATATTAAGACCTATCACAAAGTTAATTGCAATAATTATTGTGCCATCAAACAATAATATATTTACGCGTTTTAATATTAGTAATGCACTGCCCATTTATGGTACAGAATAATAGAGCCTATGCATAAAATCGATTGCATAGAAGCTGTATTATAGAAGGATTTGCGAAATCAGGATTAACCCGGAACTGGACGAATTCATGAGCATACATAAATTACGTCTTCACTCAGTGGATCGACTAATACATTTATGATCAAAATTTAATATAGTACTAATAAATTGGTTTGTTGTGTTCTAATTCTGCTATCAAAGGATCTTAAGTTCAAGGGGATGCATTTTTCCACGTCCCTGCCTAGAAAACAGGGAAGCAATCGCTTGGCTGAAATCGACGCCGACATTACCTGAATGAACGTTATAGGAAAAAGTGTGCTGAAAAGGCTACTTTTTTTTTTATTTTAAAGTTTTTCAAAATCCTTTAAAATGGGCGCATACAATTTCGTCGATAAAGAGGTAAGAAAAAAAAGTTCAAAAATATTATTGGACGTATTTTGTCGTAGCTCAAGCCTAAACAGATAAAATAAACCTTAATTTTTTGACCTACAAATCCATGTTTTACATTTTTCCTCAAAAGTCCATTTTCCCGACATTTTCGAGACAAGTTTTTCTCTAAATTCCCTATCGAAAAGTCGTCTCGGTTTTTTCGACTCTCGCTTCTTTTTCGGCGCTAAAACGACCCAAAGTGAACCCATTTTTCAAAAATATACTCTCCATTTTCCAATTCTCGCCAATTTCAATAGGGCTTGAAAACCCATCAAAAGGAACGCGTTTAGAAAAATTTGGCAAAATTAATTAATCTTTTCGACAGTTTGAAAAAAGGAAAATCTGATTGCCTAGAATAAATCACTTTCGGCTGCCCCCAAGTGTTTTCCTACCTAGAAAAAAGTGTGCTAAACGTGCCTAAAGAAAAATACCATATTTGTTTTTGTTGAAATTCTAATAGTAATGACTCTGAAATGTACTCTGAGTTAAAATTATTTCTTCTTAAAAAGAGATTACTACATACTGTTCAGAACTCGTTCGTATATGTTTAAAAATCCGCAACGTACACTCGAGAGAGAATTATAATTTGCATTTTTCTTTGCTCTGCATTTTATGTGTCAGCGGTGATAATAAATTTAGCTCTCCGACAAGCAAAACAGAGTTTGCGTTTAAAAAAGGGTGAAATATGGAAAAATCTCCTGGGATACTACCACGCCTTTTAAAAGGCTCATCATGCGACTAAGGAGTATTAACGGCAGTTTTTTTTTTCTGTGAAGCATTTTGGGCCAAGTCGCCATGCTTCTTAATATTCCACATTCGTGAAAATATACTATTACTGCTCATATTCAGTTAAATAATGTTCTTATCGTAAAAGACATTAGCCTTAAAATATGAATTCCCTACGCGCCTGGGATATAATTGAATTAGTCTTTTGAAATAATGTTTAAAAGATTGTATATGTATGCATTTCTTAAGAATAGGCCATATAAACACAACTTAATCTGTAATCTGATTTACTACCAGTGTTTGTAGCAATATATTGATACTGACAGATTTAGAAAAAAAAACAAATAACGTATATATTGACTACAGAGTTAAGAAATTTGTATTGAAGAAGTGTAAGAAGGAGAAAAATGCTTAATAATAATTATAAAAAGTGTAACAGATAATTAGGTTCTTTGGCGGTACATGAGGATCAGGTTAGAATTTAAACTTTATACCGGGATCATATTCCATCCAACATGGCGGACGATGATACGTTGCAAGATTCGGACTCCGCGAAAAAGTCGAAAAAGTGCGACATTTGTTCGAAAAAAGTAAAAGGCTTATTAAAATGTACAAAGTGCAACAAGTGTTGTCAGTGCTTAATAAAGTTCCCAGGATTTCAAATTGTGGGAATAAATGAGGTAAATTGCACGGATTGCAACTCATTGTCAGCTACACACGATCTGTCAAGTGACGACGTAACAAACAACCTCATGAAACATAATGGAGAACTAAACAACTTAGTTATACAAATGCATGAAGTAATTGATCTTTTACACGACAAAGTATACTTTTTGGAGGAGAAAATCACCAATTTTGAAGTTAATGAAAATCAAGAAGTCAAAATCAAAACAACCAGAATTGAGGTTAGGAATAACAATAACAAAAATATAAACAACTCCGCGCTGTGCTGACAATTGCCTCGTAGCAGTGCCATAAACCAAGCAACTCAACTCAACTCAAACAATTCCGCAAAAATAAAAGGGAGTGGCGAAGGTTCCGATATCGATACTAATGCTGTGCCGATTATCGATATCCACGGATCTTCGACTTCCAAGAAATCCGCCCCCGTCTTCAAACCTGAAACGGAAGCCAGATTTGAGGATTCTGTAACTTGCGTAAGCATTTTTAGGGAAGATCAAGCCAACGAAAGCAAAGGAGAGGAACCGAGAAACGATGCCAAACCAACCCTTAATGAGTGGCAGGTAGTGACGTCGAAGAAGAACCGAAACAAAATAAGTACAAGGTCCAATCCTATTCGTGGCTCAAATGCTGGAAAGTTAGTACTAAAAGCAGCATCTATCCAGGTAACAAAATGGATTTTTGTATCAAACCTACAGCCAGAAACCAAGGAAGAAGACATTCTATTATTCTTACGCAATAAAAATGTTGATGAAGGAGTAAAATGTTATAAAATGAAAACCAAAAAGGACAACATAAAGAGCTCCTTTAAACTGGGTGTTCCTGGCAATAGGGAAGCTGTGTTAATGGATGGTGACTTTTAGCCCACGGGAACCATGGTTAACCATTTTTTGAACCTACAGAATCTCAATGCAGGACATACCAAATACCAGCCATCCCGAGAAAAACAGGCTCAGATCAAGAAAGGTTTGGTAATAATTCTTAAAGTTTAGGTCTTAGTTTTAAAGTACTATTTATCAATGTTTTATCTATAAAAAATAAAATTAATAAGTTGGAGGCATTCATGACAGGGAGCGAACCGGATGTTCTTTGTCTGGCTGAACATTGGCTGTCTACTCATGAGTTCAAATCTTTAAGAATTTCAAATCTCTTTCCACGATCAGCCTTTTGTCGAACAAATTGTAGGGGGGGAGGCTCAGCCATTTTGACAAGCAAAAATATAATTTTTAAAGAGATTGGGAAAGTTTCAAATCTGTCCATACAAAATGTTATTGAGTTAACCTGTATATGTGTCACTAAGTTCAAACTGTATTTAATAGCTTTGTACAGGCCACCTTCCGGATGTTTGAAAACTTTTATGGAAGTTTTGGGAGGAGCTTTGCACACACTTAGTTTATCAAATAAAATCTTGGTTGTTGGGGATTTTAATGTGCATTTTAACACGGATAGTCCTAATTGTACAGAATTGTGTGATCAAATGACCAGCTTTGGCTTTCAACAAAAAGTCTTTGAAGCTACAAGGCAAAACAACTGTCTTGATAATGTTTTCTGTAACTTTGAGGATAATCTTGGGGTGCGAATTGATGACCCCGGCATATCTGATCACATGGGTATATTTCTAGGATACACTGCAGAGGTGGAGCAGACTTCAGTGACGGTACAGAGGTGTGTCTTCAGACCAATCACTGAGAGAGGTCGCAACTTGTGTTTCTCTTTGGTGGGGGCAACTTCATGGGATACTGTGTGCAGCCCTAATTACAGTGCCAATGAAAGGTTTTCCCACTTTGTTAATCTCATTTCAGATCACTTCAAAACCTCATTCCCTGAAAAATCCTACACTAGGAGGAGGGGTCAAGCTGGTGCAGTGACTTGGTTCAATGACAATTTGAGAGAAATGCGTGACAATCTACACTTTTTTCTTGAACTAGGTAGGCAACATGAATTTAATTATCTCAGAAATCACATTAACCAACTTAAAAAAAAGTATCGAGCAGCAATAAAAGCAGCAAAGCAAGCCTCAAACGACCATCTCATATTAAACTCTCCTAATCCAATTAAAACTATGTGAAATATTATTAATGAATATAAAGGTACAACTAAAATAAGAACTCAACCAAATATTACCCCTGAGCAATTCAACCCTTACTTTCTGAACATGGCTTCCAATATGCTTAATAACACTCCTGTACCCCTAATCGACCCACTTGAAAGTGTTCCTGCCTTTTCTGAAGTGAGCGTTGACTTCCAGCCAGTTACTTTTAATGAGGTAAGAGATATTATTGACTCACTACCCAATAAAAAGAGCAAAGGCCCATTTAATTTCACAGTGAGCTTAATTAAAGGTATAAAAAATCTTATAATATCGCCTCATACAAAACTGATTAATGCTTGTATAGTTGAGAAAGTTTTTCCAAATGTACTAAAAACAGCCACTGTCATCCCAATATTTAAAAAGGGTGATGAAGATGAGGTATTAAATTACAGACCTATTTCCCTGTTGCCTATTTTCTCAAAGGTTTTCGAAAGATGCCTGGCCCAAAGAATTTCCAATTTCTTTCAATCAAACAAGCTGTTTTCAAGTTCACAGTATGGTTTTGGGAGGGGTTTGAGTACTATTGAGGGTATTCTTGATCTCGTGGCATATATTCGGAGTGCTTTTGAGCGGGGTAGCTATGTGTCATCAAACTTCTGTGACCTGAGCAAAGCGTTTGACTGTGTGTCCCACGAAATCCTCATCGCTAATCTGAGCAAATACAACATGTCAGATTCAAACATTGCATTGATAAAGGACTACCTTTCAAACCGCTATCAGAAAGTGCGAATGGGACAGGTGGAATCAAAGAGAGGGTGTTTGCGTATTGGTGTTCCTCAGGGTTCTGTCATGGGCCCTCTATTAGTTTTAATATACATTAATGACTTGCCGCTGACATGTCCATCAGTGCACTTCACTCTCTTTGCTGATGACACAACAATGTCTGACTGCAACAAAGATCTTGCAACAGCCATGGGAGCTTCGTGGGATTCACTGTCGAGGGCAGAGCATTGGTTTCTCTCAAATCGATTATTCCTCAATGCAACAAAAACTCAATCATTGATTTTTTCTACTAGAGAGATTCCTGATGAGAGATACCCCTACAAGTGTTAGATTTCTCGGTGTTCTGCTTGATTCTGGACTTTTGTGGGACGAGCATACTAACTTTTTGAAAGGGAAGTTGTGCTCAAATATCTTCCTGCTCCGTGGACTGGCATCATGTGTTTCACAATCAGTATTGAAACAGGCTTATTTTGCTCTCTGCCACTCTCACATAAGCTACTCAATTATTGCTTGGAGTCATAGCGTAGGTGTAAATGTTATTTTTAGATTGCAGAGAAGAGCCATTCGCATTGTCGCAGGTATTCCCTATACAGCAGATTGCAGACAGGCATTTGTAAGACTCTATATACTCACACTTCCATCCCAATTTATACTTAAGAATCTCATCTATGTCCAATCTAATCTGCATAAATTTCGTGCCCATGCTGAGATCCATTATTTTGATACAAGAAATAGAGTAGATCTTGTTCACAACTTCCATCGACTTGACAGGTGCAGATATGGACCCTCATGCTTATCAGTGCACTTCTTTAACAAATTGTCTCAAGCAATCAGACAATTGCTCATGTCTAAATTCAAAATTAAACTAAAAAAAATTCTCCTGGCTGGTGCTTTCTATACCCATGCAGAATATCTGGAAGCTCACTTGTCATGATGTCTTAGATAATTTTGATGTTTTTATTGTGTCAATGTAAATTTTAATTGTGAAAGTTTTTTATTGTAAAATGTAAATTTAGTATAGTTTTTTTTTGTATCTCACTTATGGAGAATGTTTTCTTTTTAATGTGTATGCTTGTGTGTATGTTTAAAGATTACTATTAGTGTTTTATGGACTGTAGATTTTGACTATTTTTATCCTTATTGACTTGTGTAAATACTTTCTGTATCTTAACATGAATAAATTGAAATTGAAATTGAAATATATATGGTGCTCGATAGCAAATCCATCTTTTGTCAACAAGTTTTAAGATTTGGATCTTACTTTACAACACATAGCTCTAAAAAAACAATAATATGAATGTATTTTTTCTAAAAAATGCTTCTCTTACATCATTTAATTAAAAACGCAACAAATGCCTATAAAACCGACGTGAAATTAATAAAAACTTGCAATATTCCAAAGTTTGAACTTTACTGCATATTTTTGAAATCGAGCTGACAAATTTATACGATATTCTTTTTAGAAAAACATGAATATCTTGCTCATTTTTTTTTATTGCCAACGCTAAAAATTGTCTTTCTATTTTTATCATGGTTGCTATTAAAGGAAGTGCTCGTTTCCTTTACCGGCAAACTATATTATTAAACCAATACATTTTCCATTATATTTTCTATGTTTTCCTGAAATCCTGTCAAAGAATCCCGATGAAAAATCGTGAAATAGAAGAAATATTGCTCGATACACTCGCCAATATATTCATTTCTATTCCAAATCTGGACAAATATGTATCGAATTTCAATCAAAAGGTGAGTGAAGATATTTCAAATTACATGAATGTAATAAGGAAACGCTGTTGAAATAAACAAGAAAGACGATTATTTCTTTATTATTTTGTTGCTTTAAAGACTTAGTACCTCATTTTGTTACATGTCAATTTAGTATGAAAGCATGTAACAGATAGAAGTCAAATAAAGACAGTTATTTCACCTTTAATCGTACATCTATTATGCTACACTGTCAAGCTAAATATAATACTACTTAGTCGTTTAGATACCTGCATGATTGTCGTATGACCCTAGCCTTTTATCGCCAAGGGAAGGATTGTAGCAGACTACGATATCATATAGAAATTAAGCAATTTTGCTTGACAAAAAGGCGAAAGAGATTTAAGTGAAATTGGCGTAGGACGTAGGGGGAACGTATTTCTGTTGTGATAATGGAAACCTCATTTTATTTATTGAAATAGACTAGAAAAATTATATAAACATCATAATAATACTAGTATTGGGAAAACATGGAACCTAATTCACTAAGCTAAGTATTTTAAAGAAAATATTTCATACTTATGTCGAAGAAAATTCTATGTGTAACACTATAATATTCTTTGCTTATGTCTATATATATTAAATGCACATGCCTTCATGTGAACGGTTAACTTTACACACACGGTATATCGTTCCCAGCTGCAAATACAAAGCTTAGTTGTATATTGGTGTTGTCCTCTTGGTTTTGTCTGATTATGTTGCCTTTCTAAATGGTAAAAAAGAGAACCCTTCGTCTAATCACTTGGCTTATTTTCTTTATTTTCGGTTCAATAATATACCTTGACGACCACCCTCTGGCTTCAACTTTGCTAATTTTGGCTCTTAATTACTGACTTGAGTTATTTTGGGCATCTGGAATGTATTTCAGCCTTTCTTGAAGAGTTGTGTCTAAAAGAAAAATAACAATAGTCGTGGTAGATTGGTTACAGATTAGCAGAGTAATTGTAATGTAATGCATGCATGAGTGGTTACATTATAAGGTTATTTTTTTGTACATTTTATGGTCATACTGTGATAATTGTCTCGTTGATTAAAATTTGATAATCCATTGTTTTACTTAGGTTTCATTTTGGGAATGATATTCATTAGAAGTATGACTTGTCACTTGTCGGATTTGGACCATACACTCATAGTCGGTCGACGAATACCGCGTCGTGCTCATCAATTGATATCGACTCGAGAACCACTCTAAGTTGCATTATTTAATTGTAGTATTTACTTCTCATACGCTTGAATTGACTGATTGTATTGCATTGTATCAATGTTTAGCACTCTAGGATTGTATATTGACGGAGTATTCCACTGATTATTCGTTATTAACGTTCAATAATATTTCAGCTCGGAGTTGATCCTACACTACGACAAGGAAATGATTCTATGTTTCATATAGTTCTATTTTGGCGGCATAATTGACAAGTTTATGGACCAGCGCGTGGTCTTCCCGTTCAACATTGTTGCCAAGTTGATGTCTTGTTTAGCATAATGCTATTACTTACGTGTACTGATGGTAATTTTGACTGCCACATAACGTGTGGATTATGTATTCCCACTAAGCACCTAAAAAGTACCTTCTAACTGATTCAAATGAGTTTAATAGTAAGTCCATTTTATCATTTGATTTGGCGAATCCGGTAGTATGACGTCATAACTTTCTTACTTTGTCACAAATAGCGACGCTGACAACATGACACGTTAGGCAGGCGCGATGATGATTCTTCTGGTGTCGTCATTTTAGGACAAGCCAATTTAGTCCTTATGTGATCTTGAAAGAACCAGAAGGTTTCAGCGCGTGGCTCTCGAAATTGGGATTCTTCGTTGAGATACTGATATTTAGTGTGAAATATACAGTGCCCTAGTAAGGGGATTATTCAACGAAGCCCTTGAGCAGGATTGTGGTCGTGGATCGCTTCTCGTCTGATAGATGATTGTAGATGAATGAAGATTTGTAGATTCGCCCACCTGCACCCATGGTGGGGATTTGACTTTCGAGAGCTGCCACACGCTTGAACCCAGTTTAACAGCTTAAGGTATGTTGCTTAAGTAACAATTATTGGTTTGATCTATTATTTGTTGAGGTTTCATACCTATTTCCTTCATATTTTGGCTTGATCATCGTTTTATTTTGCCCAATTTGTGTTTCAGGGTTTTTGTTTCCTTTCCCTCTCCATCTTCCGGTTTCTTCTTGGTCCTCTACTTCCGGTTGTGGTGCCGTTAGGTCGATGGATTTTCAGTGCCTTCCTGGGTTTCCATACTGCGTACCGAGACTCTTCCGACTACACCTGGTTTCGGAGTAACCATCAATTTAACTGCGTGTCTCATTGACTGATCCAAGCCTCAACGCTCACGAAGTGTGAATTCTCGATCATGACAGCGATGTGACGAACACCTGGATCCTGCATGAACTCACTGTTGGCTTGATAACGTATGAGATTAGTTTTATTTTATGACATTATTTAGTGTATACAGTAAATTTACATTGTTATATAGTTATTTATTATACAAGGGAAAAAAGTATTAGATTTTAGCTCGAGATTGTGTTGCCTCCCGACGCAAGGTAGAGGAGGCAATAGCACATTTAAAACAATGAAAATCTCTAGGCAGCGACGATATAACGGATGAACTTTTACAGAATCTAGGTCAGGGCGGTACTAAAATCTTAACTGATTTATGTAATATGATATGGAAGCAAAACCAATGGCCCGAAGACTGTTCTACCAGTATATTCGTTCCAAAACATAAGAAGGGTGCAACTAAAAAGTGCTTCGACTTATTAAGTGGCGGTTAGTAACTTATCTATAGCGACATATCCCACACGAGCAAGCAGAGTTTGTGAAGGGAAAGGGAACTAGAGAATAGATTCTCAACTTACGGCAAATCAGAGAAAAATTCCAAAAGGCCTTTGACTGCGTCAACTGGAAAAGACTATGGAAGGTTCTTCACGAGATGGCAACGCCTGCACAGCTAATTGCTTTCATAAGAACTCTTTACGAGAACAACATGGCCAAAATGAGACTAGAGAACCAACACTCTTGTCCCTTTAAGACCTGCAGGGGCGTTTGCCTGAGAGGCATCTTCTCTCCAGATCTCTTTAACATCTATGGAGAATACATAATGAAAAGAGTATTGGATGGATGGAATGGAGGAATCTCAAGTGCGAACAAGAAGATTACGAGCCTGAGATATGCAGACGATACAACGTTGATAGCACGAGACCGAGTTGAGACAGAGACCAATAAATGCGGCCTTAAGATAAATGCAGAGAAAACCAAAATTATGATTGTCGATGGTCATAATAATCCGCAGCTCATTCAAATCGTAGACCATATATATTGGTAACACTGGTTCAAATGAGATCGACATCCGAAGAAGAATAGGAATGGTCAAGAGTGCAATGAGTAGATTATCTAAGATCTGGAAAGACCGCTCTATTACAAAAGCCACTAAAATGAGGCTAATTCCAGTCACTGATTTTCTCCATCTTCCGATATGGGGCTGAAACCTGGACAATTAAAGCAGCGGACAGAGGAATTGATGCGTTCGAGATGTGGTGCTGGAGACGCATGCTCCAAATTCCATGGACTGCGCACAGATCGAACGAGTTAAACAACCAGAATACACTCTCCTCCGTTTGTCTTGCAAGCATCCTGAGGTTTTTTGGACACATTACACGGAGAGACGATAACAGTCTGGAGAGTTTGATAGTTTCGGGAAACGTAGAGGGACGAAGATTCAGAGGGCGCTCACTGACACGATGGCCTGATCAGATTTCAAAGGCCATCGGGACTTCGTTTTACGGAGCTGTAAATAGAGTCCGGAATCAAAGTCAATGGACAGCACTATCAGCACAAGTTGGTAAAGATCACGATTCTCAGCAATGAGAGAGCTATTGGAGAAGAAGGGTTAAAATTATATCTATAGGTGTAACTTCACTATTAATATTTAACTACTTCCTTTTTTAAACCAAAGGCTAAGAACTATTAAGCAAGTACCTATTCCAAATAAAATAAACGTCAGTATGGCCCCAGAACTCGGGTTATTAATGCCTTAATCTTCCATATTACAATAATTAGCAGTAAATTTGTGAACGCCCTTTTGTTATTTAAGCGTTTTAATTAATACTCCTGAAAGTTTAAATTGTACCCCAAGAACTGAATTTCTCTGTGACAAAATTGGATTTAGGACGACGACATGAAGCAATATTGGCTTAGCGATTTTTCGAGGTGAAAAGGCCAAGCTTAACATACAGAATTTCCTCCTCTTGTAAGTTTATACTTATAATAATTTATGCAGCATTAATAGTGGATGAAATTGATGTAACAAGACAAATAGTAAATATTTGTTGCAGCTACAAATGATGCACATGCCAGTAAGAGTGTTTATAGACATGGTTATAGGTCTATAATATCAAATCAAATCAAATCAAATCATTTATTCACAAAAGATCACAGGGTGACATGTGTTTTAAGATACAATAACATACCCATACAAATAAAAACTACATAAAAAGTAGACATGCGACAGGCATATTAAAACTAAGAGAGTCACCTACATACAATAAAATAGAATTAGAATCATCAGTAAACATCAAATTTATAGAAAATTATTACTCAAATCTATGGGAGAAAAACTCATTTAAATGATAAAAGGGGTTAGTATAAAGTATGTTTAACAGCTTTTCTTTAAACAGCGTTACGGATTGAATCCTTTTTGGATTATTAGGCAAATGATTGTATATTTTTAAGGGCATAATAAAAGAGCTATTTGCAGTCGCAGTTAGTCAGACAGCTGGCAGTTTAAGGTCATGATTATTCCTAAGTGGGTATGTGTGAGGCATATCCTCAACCAACTGAAAGGAGCTATAGTGTTTACGAATGTACAAGACACATTGAAGAATATACACTTAACAACTGGAGACTACAAAACAGTGGACGACAAGAATAGTCCTCACTATCTTCTTCTGCGCAAATAGCACTTCATGTATTCTGGTACAATTACCCCAAGCCACTATAGCATAATTTAATAATGAGTACACATAGGCAGAGTAATAAGACAATATTATTTTTCTGTCAACCACTGCTCTAAGTTTCCCGATAACTAAAGAGTGTGTAGCAAGTTTTTTCAAGACATAATCAATGTGAGCTGACCAACTGAAACTGCGATCCATCATAACCCCTAGAAATTTAGTGGTATTCTGTTGAGAAATATTCTGACCATCAACATTCATTGCCACTTCACTATCATTACTGCGGACACTAAAGAGCATCAAGAATGTTTTATCCAAATTCAGCACAAGTCGAGTAACTTTACAGAAGTCAAGTACCTGCTCAATACATATACTCGCCATCCTTTCAGTTTCCATTAAAGAGCTACTTGACACAATTGAAGTCATGTCATCCGCACACAAGATATTTGAGCTCATTGTGACTGATTTAGTAATGTCAGCAGTATATGCGAGAAACAACAAAGGCCCCAGCACACTTCCCTGTGGAACTCCTTTAAATATATCTGCCATCTATCGGCAGTACAACTTTCTGTTTCCTTTCAGACAGATATGATTCAACCCAATTGAGAGGAATTCCTCTTACGCCATAATTTTCAAGCTTTCTCAAAACTATGGAATGATTGACCAAGTGAAACGCTCGAGAATAGTCAAAGTAGATACCCATGGTGACACACTTATTATCCAATTTCTGAATAATTGTATTAACAAGAGATACAATAGCATCCGCAGTTGAACATCTCTTCCGAAAACCAAATTGTATAGCCAGGATAACATGCATTGCATTTAGAAAAGCGCTAAGCCTGTCACAATATGCCCTTTTCATATACCTTTGAAAAAGCTGACAAGAGAGATATGGGCCTATAATTTTCAATTCTATTCACATTGCCCTTTTTATATAGGCCGAACAGCAGATAGTTTCAAATGAGCCGGAAAGATACCCTCCTTAAAAGATTCATTTATAAGATATGTCAGAACTGGGGTTAAAAATTCAGACACTTTTACAAGTAGAGATCAAGGGATTCCATCAGCACCACATGGTGTCTTACCTGAGATTGAGCCTGAGAAGCTGTGCACTTCAGTTTCACAGGCTGGTTGGAGGAACATTGACGCACCACTAGCAAAGACAGTAGGTCTAAATGTATCTGACTGATCATCCAAAAATTGCTTTGTACATTCAACAAAATATTTATTAAATTTTTCAGCTGCAAAATTATAGTCTTTAATATTAGAGATATCATTACTATTTGTATTTGCAGATAAACCTGAGTTGTTGGAACTTTGTTTTGCAATTTCTAATGGAAAGGACAGATCAATCATTTCTAAGAATTTATCAAGAAACAACTCAAATTTATCATCAGCATCAATACCAGAGCTCCACAAATTGTCCCAGGACTCAAGTTGTAATAAACGCCTAAAAGTTATAACATTTATTTCATTATTAAATTTTCTTATAGATCTATAATAAGTATTCATTGACTGTGGAGGCTTCCCAGTAGGTAGTAAGGCATATTGCATGCAGTGGTCAGATAAGTTACTCTCCACAGTCAAGACTCTTGTACGATCGGTTCCAAATGAGGTGAATATATTATCTATGACTGTAGATGAACCATTTTGAGTCCTGGAATATTCATAAACACATGATCTTAACCCGAATGATAATTAAGTATTCGTGATAGCGTTAGCATTAACATTTACTAGGCTTGTATCAAAATTAACATTAAAATCACCACACACAATATAAGATGCCTTTTTATCATTTTTACTCTTCATAAATAAATCATTAAGCAAGTCATGTAACAAATTAATAAAATTATGTACATCAGAGGAAGGCGATCTGTATTGAGATACTAAATATAAAGGGTTATGTCAGCACACTGCACCATATTTCCACAGTAAATCGCGACTCCACCTCCCCTAGATCCATCTCTACAGTAAGATGAAGCCAAAGAGTATCCATTAATGCACACTTTGTCAATCTCTTCTGAGGAACACCAGGTCTCAGTGAGGGCTACTATTTCAGGACATTTAACTTTAAGACATACAGCAAGGTCGATGTTCTTTGCCCTAAGACTTCGAACATCAAAGTTCAGGAACGTTAAATCTCCCACTCGATCTCCCACTATGTTATCCAGACCACTAATGCCTTCTCTGGACTGCATGTTTACGAAAGGAATTATTTGATCCCTGATTCCTTCATTATTGTGCTGCATGGGACTCTTCTGCCAATTGAATACATAAGGCCTAACCACAACATTCATTGGCCTTATACTATCATTACAAAGCAATTTTATTCCACTTGATCAGGTCTTATAGCTACTTTAAAGGAGGACCTGTAGTCAAGCTTATTTTGAAGTTTTTCACATGATAATATGTGGATCTGCTTTTCTATTAAATAATTCTTCAAAACCTCACCCGTAGTGTTCTCTGCAAGATTGTCTACATAGAACCATTTGCGTTCCTCTGCATCTGCCAGAACAGTACTCTGAGTACTAGATCCCTTAACAGTACTGGGTCCATTTCGTTTGACCACTTCAGCAATAGTTGTCCTGTTCGTGTGGGTAGTCACTCCATTCCTGCTGATGTCTGTTGCCTGTTGAAGGAAAGAAGAATTATTGCTTTTTACAAAGAAATTTACCAGGTCTTTGTTTGCATCCCTAATCCCCATTACGACAGATTCCATCCTGAGGGTAATGTGCTCAGTATGCCCATTCAAGTGTTTTTCCAGCTCGCGAGTAAGAAGTGATGGATCCGTGTTAGCGTTATCATCAATTTTCCCAGATATGGACCGCAACTGATTCTGTATAGAATTTAACATTATGGAGAATTCCTGGTCATTCCTTTGAGTAGAACTAGTTTCTGGTAACTGTGATTTTTTATATTTTCTTCTACTGACTTAGCAGAGTTTTGAAGAATATCCTCCAGATTATCTATTTGTAGCTGAAATGATCAATATTGCAGTCCAAGCAATGGGATCTTAGTTTGGAATCGAACATAGTGATCTCAGTAACCAACCTGTCAACCTCACTTTGATTAGGTGATATTTGCAATTTTTTCATCCGGTCATCCAATGACTTAGAAGTTGTTTGCAACTTATCCTCCACTGCCTTCACCTGCCTGTCCAGGCACTTGAGTTTGGTATCCAAGCTGGTCACCTTATTGCTTGCCTCTAGTCTTGATTCAACCTTTTGAGTGTGACTGGTCAATCTCTCCACCTCACTCTGCAAAGATTTCACAACTTTAAACGTTGACGGAAGTTCTCTAAAATCAGGACAGAGATGTATCAAGGTTCTGGTAAAACTCGGAATAACCCGAATCTCCTGTGCCTGAGCATTTGTGCAGTCAGCACACACCACTCGTGAACAAATGTCACACGGAAAGCGAAACAATCGTTGTTTCTCCTCCCTTAGGACACATTCTAACTTGCATTTAAAGCATTTAGGTAAATCCGCCATTTCTAGCGGATCGGATTTCGGTGCGGATTTCTCAAGTGTAAATCCGGCTTTATGAGCAGGTCAAAGGTGGAAATTGGCAACGCTGGCACACGTGTGTAAATTTAGTATAGTCAAAGCAAGAGGAAGAAGAAGAGCATATGATGTTGACAATCGAAATCAAAACAATAACAAAGCCACCAACAACAACAAAAAAACTATGAAACGTGGAAAAGTTTAATGGAAATTTGTGGTGTTACCACTGAGAGGAACTGCTCTCAAACACTGCCAAGTACGAATCACAGTATGCACTTTAAAATAACACTAAACATTGAATTTTAAACTTGATTTTTATACACAAAATTGAGACAGTTACACCACCCACAAACTTAGGTTAGCGTTGCCTCAATAAGATATATAGAGTTAACGAGGTTGCAACAAGTTGAATTAAATATTTTCAATTTTTTATTTATTTTTTTATGATTTAGATGCGATCCATTACATTTATTTCATTCTCACACTGCTTTCTAAACGAGCTTCAAAAGAAGTCATGCGAAGGTTAATGTAGAATAAAATTTCGTAAATCTCCCCTTCTGTAAACGAGTGCCACATTTGAACTACATAATATGACGCTATTAAAGAAGTAAAAAAGACAAATTGCGCCATAAAACCCGCAAGCATGATGATATAATATTATAATATGCAAATAAAAATGGTTTCATTTCTTCGCAACACTAACGATAGTAAAGCAGGCAAAAGTGCGTGACAAAGTATTATGTCGGTCCCTAATGCCTTCCTTGCATGGCGTTATTTGCAAATTCAAATGGTATAAGGTTATTAGTGCCAATAATAAAATATAATATAATACCTATATCAAAATGGGACTAATCGATTAACTGAAAGTTACCATATTATATCAGATTATAGAACCAAGTTTACCCTGAAGCTAAACAAAACATCCTTTATGTGTTCTCGAAGATTAGCTCACTACTCTAAGCGGCTATATGTATGCAATAGTATGATCCAATTATACACGCTATTAAATTTGTAATTAAAATTGTATAGTACTAAATCGCAGTATAATTATTAATGTTTGTTAGTGTGCAGTTTATCACGATATGCTTTTATTATTTAAGCATTTTATGGCTTTATGTATGCAAAACAGGAGATACATACAATGTGTCCGTAAGGCTTATATGTAGAGATGGAGAAATGGTTTTAGGCAATTGTGTTAGTATGTTATTGGCGCTTGTGGAGCCGTTTTGGTCCTCTTGTTTTTTTAATATTCAAAAGAAAAACAAAAACGTTGCACTTTCTTAGGTTGGATTAAAAAATATATATATATATTTCTTAATATTTTTAAATCTGTCTATCAACAAAGACAATTTTATGTAATATTGAGGCTGTTATTAGTCACTGTAACGGGCTACGATAAGATACCCAATTTTTTTTCTGGACAAAATGGTGAAGGAGATGTCAATAAAATTGTCATAAGGCGACAGTAGGGAAGTGTAAGTCTATCGTGATAGTGAAAACCTGATTTTATTTATTAAAATAGACTACAAAAATTATATAAACATCATAATAACACTAGTAATGAGAAAACATGAAACCTAATCCACTAAGCTAGGTATTTCAAAACAAATATTTCAAATTTATGTTTATACATATTAAATGCACATGCCTTCATGTGAACGGTTAACTTAACACACATTGTATATCGTTCCCAGCTGAAACTATAAAGCTTAGTTGTATATTGGTATTGTCTTCTTGGTTTTCTCTTATTGTGTTGCCTTTCTAAATGGTAAAAAAAGGAACCCTTCGTCTAATCACTTGGCTCATTTTCTTTATATTCGGTCCTATAATATACCTTGACGGCCACCCTCTCGCTTTGACTTTGCTAATCATGGCTCTTAATTACTGATTTGAGTTATTTTCTTAATTGCTGTGCTGTACTGTTCGGTTCTAGACTATACCTTGCTAGCCATCCTCTACTTTAGACCTGGCTAATTATGACTCCTGAGTACTGGTTTTGAGTTATCTTGGGTATCTGGAATGTATTTCAGCCTTTCTTGGGGTTGTATCTAAAAGAAAACAATAGTCGTGGTAGTTTGGTTACAGATTAGAAGAGTATTTAGAATGTAATGCATACATGAGTGGTTATATTATGAGATTATTTATTTTGGGAAAAATCTAGCACTGAAATTGGAACTTACTTTTTGTACATTTTATGGTCATACAGTGGTAATTATCTCGTTGATTTAGATTTGAATATTTTCATATTCGGAATGATATTTATTAGAAGTATGTCTTGTCACTTATCGGATTGGGACCATAGACTCATAGTCGGTAGACGAAGATCGCGTTGTGTCCGTCAATCGATATCGACTCGAGAACCACTCTAAGTTGCGTTGCTTAATTGTAAGATTTACTTCTCATATGCTTGAATTGGCTGATTGTATTGGATTGTATCAATGTTTGGCAGTTTAGACCTGTATATTGATGGAGTATTCCACTGATTATCCGTTATTAAAGTTCGAATAATATTTCAGCTCGAAATTGATTCTGCACTACGACAAGGGAATGGTTCTATGTTTCATATAGTTCTGTGGATGTAATTTTGGCGGCATAATTGACCGGTTTCTGGACAAGCGCTTGGTCTTCACGGGCGATACTGTTGCCAAGTTAATGTCATATTTAGCATACTGCTATTAGTGACGTGCGCTGATTATAGTTTTTACTGCCACATAATGCGTGGATTATGTACACCCACTGAGCACCTAAGAAGCAACTTCTAACCGAGTCAGATCATTTCAATGGTTCCTTTTATGGCTTAAATTGGCGAATCCGGTAGTATGACGCCATAGCTTTCTGGTACTTTGTCACAAATAGTAATGCTGACAACATGGCACGTTGGGGAGGGGCGGTGATGATTCTCATGGTGTTGTCATTTTAGGGTATGCCAATTTAATGCGTGCCTCTCGAAATTGGGATTTTTCATTGAGATACTGATATTTAGTGTAAAATATACAGTGCCCTAGTAAGGAGATTATTCAACGAAGCCCTTGAGCAGGTTTGTGGTCGTCGATGGATGATTGTAGATGAGTGAAGATTTGTAGATTCGACCACCTGCACCTATGTTGGGGATTTGACTTTCGAGAGCTACCACACACTTGAACCCCGTTTAACATCTTAAGATATGTTGGTTAAGTAATTTTGGAACAATTATTGCTATGATCTGTTATTTGTTGAGGTTCCGTACCTGTTTCCTTCATATTTTGGCTTGGTCATCGTTTTAATTTGCCCAATTTGTGTTTCAGGGCTTTTCTTCCCGTCTTCCGGTTTTCTTCTTGGTCTTCTACTTTCCAGTTGTGGTGCCTTTTGGGTTTATGGACTTCCAGTGCCTTCCTGGTTTTCCATACTGCATACCGAGACTCCTCCGACTACACGTGGTTGCGGAGTAACCATCAATTTAACTGCGTGTCTCCTTGACTGGTCCAAGCCTCAACGCTCACGAAGTGTGACTTCTCGATCTTGACATTCTAGCGATCTCACAAAAAACGTTGAAAAAACTGAAAATTTTTTGAAACTAAATTCTGATTTAAAAGTTCTAAAAGCAAATAGATCTAATGGCAGTGGTTGGTTATGGATTCAGAGGAATATGAGCAAAAATTAAAAATCTTCTAAATGTCAAAAAACCTATAAGCAAATTAAGTTAAATCTCACAAATCAAGACCAGAATAAGAGCAACTATTAATAATAGACAGTTGGGAAAAAAGTTTATATCCTATACGAACGTGCCTATCTCTAACCACAAAACCATAAAAAAATGGGAAGAAATCTAAAAATTACGGATATTCCATAAACTAAACTCTTTGCTGTCGACTTTACACTAAACTCAACTTATTTTTTATACGAAGATCTAATTTATAAGCAAATAGAAGTTGCCCACATTAGCATGGAAGACCTGAAAGAAACCGTCTTAAGAAGATAGATTTCGAAGTTGTATAGTTTATAAATACGTTGACAACTGTATGTATGACTGCAGGTCCTGCAAGTCAAACAAAAATCATCCTTAAAAATTATGCTGTATCGCCAAAACGCAAGAAAGACCGAATGATATACGTTTCATTTCCCAACAAAATTGTTGGACTAGCAGTCAGGGCTATACAACAGTCTGACCGTGGGTACAGAGAACGAGCCATTAAAAACGCGAAAAATATTTTAAATATTAATAATTTATTAAATAAAATATTCGAACTTAAATCAACAAATTTTATGGCTCACTAGTACGGGAAAAGGAACATATCTACAATAATAATTGGATAACATATTACACTAAGTTAAAAGCTTTATATATTTGCTCTGTTTATTAAAAAAATGAACACCCACGTACATGCTTAGAAAGTTTTAAATTGGGGTTTTTCTTTGTCAAGGTTTTATACGTCAGTAGTGATAATAAATTTAAGTCCGAGACGCCGGAGGAGACAGTTTGCGCCTAAAAAAAGGAATGAAATATGGCCAAATCTAGACAGAACATCTCGGAAATGCCGCCTCTTAAGAGGCATAAAATGCGATTACAGAGCATTATGGCAACCTAAATAACACACTGAGAAAATTTTTTGTTGTTGTTGATATTTTGAAGGAGTTTAAAACGTATATTTTGCCAACGAATATGAGTAATTTAACTATTTCTCGTTATTTTATCGGCGGATGTGTGTTTAACTGAAATTATTTGGCTTCTACATGACACTTATTTTAACAAATTTTGGAAGAAATACCAAATTTTTACCTCAAAATATATTTTTTATAGCTGAAACAACCAACATATAAGTCCTAAAAATAAGAGAGAAATTAGATATTCTAGAGACAATTTGATGTTGAATTTTTCGGGTAGGGAGTTTGGGGGTTAATTTTTTTGCGGATTCCATCCGCTCCCTTCGTACCTCGTCCAAATACCAGTTTGTTGGCTGAAATTTTTGAACAAAAAAACCGATAGGAACCCTTTGATAGGCTCTAATTTAAAAAAATATATATTTCTTAAATAAAGTATATCTAAGAGGTGACCTAGAAGCTCAAATAGGAGGGTATGAAAAATTTGGGAAATTATTTTTCTCGCCTCGACCTTAAAGGAGTCATCTCAAAATGTACTTTACTTACATCTTTATCTTTAATAAATAAAATTGCATAGATCCGTGTAAAAAAACTTGTACAAATCAGGGGTTATCATGTAAAAGTAATAAAAACTTTATCGCATGATTAGATGGGCTGGTCGTTCAGACAGATTTGCTGTAATTAGGTTCGATTAAAATAGTTTAAAAGCAAAGAAATATCCCAAAAATCTATCGCCTTCAAGGTAAATAACAGATAAACAATTAAGATCTAAGGACATTTGATTAGAATTTTAAACGTTTCTTATACATTATTCACTAGTAGGATATTCTCTCATGAGCAAAATGTATAGAATAGTTCACTTAACTATTTAACACGTGATTTATGTCAATAAATTTCTAATGTAATCACCTCCAGTGTACCCCGAAGGAAAATAATTTCCGCTGGGTTGTGAACCACAGTCACTTGTTCTCCACCCATTTCAAAGCGAATTTCATCGAACAAGAAAGCGAGTGCATTATTAGAGATATAACACGATTTTGTGGCATCTCTTGGTGTGAATCCTTCAATGTAAATATAACTTTCTGATATATCCAAAATTAGGTCTTGATCCGACAGGAGCATTCAATTGGTTGAAAATGGTAGATTGGTTTAAAGTTTTTAATAAAAAGTTAAAGATTTTGTTTCAATTAAAATAGTTTAGAAGCAAAAAGCAAAACCTATCGCCTTCAACATATATAACAGACAAACCATTAAGATCTAAAGACATTCGATTAGAATTTTAAACGCTTCTTATACATTATTCACTAGTAGGATATTCTCTCATGAGCAAAAAGGACCGGCTCAAAGTCATTAATATACAATATACAAAACATCTCGAATTAAATTAATCAGACTAAAAGGGGGTCTTAAATTATGTATTTTTCGTTGGATTAATTAAACATTAATTTTACCAGACACATTGGTTTTCCGAGAAAATTAATTACACGTTTTCTTAAAGTATTCAGTTCTGTGAGCCTTGCTGTAAAATGTAATGGAATTAATGCCGAGATTTTCTTATACGGAATGTTCCGTGACGTGTCCATAAAAATAGTCCAATAGTTTCTGGAAATTTCGAGATATATCGGGAAATTATCAGAATTTTATTGAGCTTTGTATAATAAGAAAATGCCTTAATAATTTTAAAAAGCAAGCAAATGCAGTATTCGAATATTCTCCTCCCGCATCAATCACTAAAGTATTTCAAATTGATACTACAACAGCTACATACCTACAGGTGTTCTTTAGATGATCGTGTGTCTATGTATTAAATATATACTTATTTTAGAATCACAAAACGCGCCCGTTCATTCAAGGGCATACAAAATGGATGGGTTCCTTGACAAGCAAAAATAAAAAGGATGCTGGCCTGCGTGTGCCAGCCGGCTGACCCTTCTGTATTTCGACGATCCCCAATTCCCCTTGGGGCACCGCCGCTGAAAATTCCCGCCAACAAGGTAGGGTGGGTTACTGAAATTTTAATTTCGATTTAATTGCTGTTCGCACGTGCAATAATTTGACTTTACGCACGTAAATGGTGGTTTTCGTAAATTAGGTTAATCATCTGGAAAATTGCATTGGTAATGCTAATTTTTACTTATCATAATGATGCTTGAAATATTAGATATTTTTCTTAAAAATATTCATGGCCGAGGATAAATTTGATATTACTTCAGATGTTTTCTAGGTAAATTAATATTTTTAAAATCACTGTGAATAAAACTCAATTTTTCTCAATTACGAGAAAATTCATCGAGCTAAACCAGAACATGAGGCATTATTCAAAATTCTCTTATCGATTTTAGAATTCTACATTAAATTTCTTATATAATTGATCAATTTGAAAGGTTTTCTAGGTGAATTTGTATTTTTCACATTATGTTACAAAGGCATGATTAATGTTTAGACCGAAAATTTGAAAATTTCTGAAAAACATGGCAATACTCAGAATTGCGGTGTCGATTTGCGAAATGTACGTTAAATTTTGTACATGTTAGGTAATTTTCAGATGCTTTATAAGTAAATTAGTTTTATTTTAATTACAATGAATAAAATTCTATTTTTCTCAATTACGAGGAAATCTACCGGACCTGACCTGAAAATAAGGCAATATTCACAATTTTTGCGTCGATTTTCGAATTCTACTTTAGATTTCTTTTATAATCGGTCAATTTCGAAAGTTTTCTAGGTAAATTCATATATTTTAAATTATATTAAAAATGCCTGGTTTGCGAACCACAGTCACTTGTTCTCCACCCATTTCATAACGAATTTCATCGAACAGGAAAGTGAGTGCATTATTCGACATGTAACACTGTTTTGTGGCATCCCTTGGTGTGAATGTACCTTCAATGTAAATATGACTCTCTGATATATCCAAAATTAGAACTTGAAAGTGTGCTGGTATGCAAATTTCATCGGAATTTCTAAATGTCGATGATCCGACAGGAGCATTGGATTGGTTGAGAAGGGTAGATAGGTTTAAAATTTTCAATAAAAAAGTTAAAGATTTTGTTTCAATGATGCTTAATTAAACTTTGTTATTAATTTCATCTAAACTGCTGGACAACTCAAACAGCCAAGCCCAAGTGAATTTTTAAATTAATTTTATTTAGAGTTAAATATTTTTGCGAACAAATACATATCGACGCAGGATTAAAAGGAAATTTAACTCTAAACATGCTTGTTTGGTTGATGTAACAATTGTTTAGTCACTCGTTAATCAAGAATAAAATAATTTCTCAAAATTTTTATATCCCACTTTTTGTGAAATTTAGATTTTTTTAATACGCTGTGAGTTTCTGGATTTTTGTATTAGTACTGTAAGAGGAGATTTTGGTAGGCGATTATAAAATCCTAGGTCTACCTCTTTTGCAATGAGTAAGTTTTCATTTTATAGTGACCAGTGTAGTACCCTTTCATGAGTGCCAACACTTTTTAATTTAATTTTTGATGATATTGTTTTACTGAAATAATAATAATGAATGCAATATGCAAATAAAGAAAAAGTTTTTGATGCTTAGTTTTTAAGATATAGGGTGCTAGATCTTTTCTTAGTGATAATTTTTAAATTTTATTTTTCAAAGTAATTCCGAATTTGAGCGTCAGAACTAAGCTTAATTCAGGTTTAAAGTCAGAATTAAGCAAACATCTTGAATTCCTAATTTGCAAGCCAGAATATATTTAATTTCGAGTTGCACAGTCAGAATTAACAAAAAGTACTTAAATCCAAGTTTAAGAGTCAGATTTGAGCTAAATTTAGAGCTACAAATTCAGAAGTAAGATAAAATTCTTTAATTTTGACTAAAAGTACCTAATTCTTTATCTCACAGAGAAAATAAAAGAAAAATCGCTAAATTCTAGTTAAAACATCTTAATTAAATCGCTAATCCTCGCTTAATTCGAACACTAATTTCATTTTTGAGAGTAATTTCGAATTTGAGAGTCAGAACTAGGCTTAATTCAGTTTTAAAGTCAGAATTAAGCAAAAATCTTAAATTCTTAATTTAAGAGCCAGAATCTTTAGTGTCGAATTGCAAGGACAGAATTACCGAAGAATACTTAAATCCAAGTTTACGAGTCAAAATTGAGCTGAATTTAGAGCTACAATCTCAGAATTAAGAGAAATTTCTTAATTTTGACTAAAAGTACTTAATTCTTTTTCTCACAATCAAACTAAAAGGAAACTCCCTAAATTCTAGTTAAAGCTTCAGAATTAAATCTCTAATCCTCGCTTAATTCGAACTCTAATTTCATTTTTTAAAGTAATTACGAATTTGAGCGTCTGAACTAAACTTAAGTCAGTTTTCAAGTCAAAATTAAGCAAAAATCTTAAATTCCTAATTTGAGAACTACAATCTTTAGTCTCGAATTGCAAAGTCAGAATTACCGAAGAATACTAAAATCCAAACTTGAGAGTCAGCATTGAGCTGAATTTAGAGCTACAAACTCAGAATTAAGAGACATTCTTTAATTTTGACTAAAAGTATTTAATTCATTGTCTCACAGTCAAACTAAAACAAAAATCCCGAAATTCTACTTAAAACATCAGAATTAAATCTCTAATCCTCACTTATTTCGAACCCTAATTTAATTTTTGAAAATAATTACGAATTTAAGAGTCAGAACTAAGCTTAATTCAGGTTTAAAGTCAGAATTAGGCATACATCTTGAGTTCCTAATTTGCAAGCCAGAATCTTTAATTTCGAGTTACACAGTCAGAATTAACAAAAAATACTTAAATCCAAGTTTAAGAGTCAGAATTGAGCTTAGTTCAGAGCTACAAACCCAGAATTTAGAGAAATTCTTTAATTTTGACTAAAACTACTTAATTCTTTATCTCACAGACAAAATAAAAGAAAAATCCCTAAATTCTAGTTAAAACATCAGAATTAAATCTCTAATCCTCGCTTAATTCGAACCCTAATTTCATTTTTGAAAGTAACTTCGAATTTGAGAGTCAGAAAATACTTAAATCCAAGTTTAGGAGTCAGAATTGAGCTGAATTCAGAGCTACAAACTCAGAATAAAGGTAAATTCTTTAATTTTGACTAAAAGTACTTTTTTCTTTATCCCACAGTTAAACTATAAGAAAAATCCCTAAATTCTAGTTAAAATATCAGAATTAAATCACTAATCCTCGCTTAATTTGAACCCTAATTTCATTTTTGAAAGTAATTTCAAATTTGAGAGTCAGAACTAAGTTTAAGCCAGTTTTAAAGTCAGAATTAAGCAAACATCTTTAATTCCTAATTTGCAAACCATAATCTTTAATTTCGAGTTGCAGTCAAAATTAACAAAAAAAATACTTAAATCCAAGTTTAAGAGTCAGAATTGAACTGAATTAAGAGCTAAAAACTCAGAATTAGGAGAAATTCTTCTATTTTGACTAAAAGTACTTAATTCTTTATCTCACAGTCAAACTAGAAGAAAAATCCCTAAATACTAGTTAAAACATCAGAATTAAATCTCTAATCCTCGCTTAATTAGAACTCTAACTTCATTTTTGAAAGTAAGTTCGAATTTGAGAGTCAGAACTAAGCTTAATTCAGGTTTAAAGTCAAAACTAAGCAAACATTTTGAATTCTTAATTTGCAAGCCAGAATCTTTAATTTTGAGTTGCCCAGTCAGAATTAACAAAAAATACTTAATTCCAAGTTTAAGAGTCAGAATTGAGCTGATTTTAAAGCTACAAATTCAGAATTAAGAGAAATTCTTTAATTTTGACTAAAAATACTGAATTCTTTATCTTACAATCAAACTAAAAGAAAAATGCCTAAATTCTAGTTAAACAGCATAATTAAATCTCTAATCCTCGTTTACTTCGAACTCTAATTTCATTTTTGAAAGTAATTTCGAATTTAAGAGTCAGAACTAGGCTTAAGTTAGTTTTAAAGTCAGAATTAAGCAAAAAACCTAAATGCCAGAATCTTTAGTCTCGAATTGTAAAGTCAGAATTACCGAAGATTACTTAAATCCAAGTTTAAGAGTCAGAATTGAGCTGAATTTAGAGCTACAAACTCAGAATTAAATAAATTCGTTAATTTTTACTAAAGTACTTAATTCTTTATCTCACAGTCAAACTAAAAGAAAAATCCCTAAATTCAAGTTAAAACATCATAATTAAATCTCTAATCCTCGCTTAATTCGAACCCTAATCTCATTTTTGAAAGTATATCGAATTTGAGAGTCAGAACTAAGCTTAAGTCAGTTTTAAAGTCAGAATTATGCCAAAATCCTAAATTCCTAATCTGAGAGCCAGAATCTTTAGTCTCGAATTGCAAAGTCAGAATTACCGAAGAATATTTAAATCCAAGTTTAAGAGTTAGAATTGAGCTGAATTTAAAGCTACAAATTCAGAATTAAGACAAATTGTTTAATTTTGACTACAAGTTCAATTATGTTATAGTCAAACTAAAAGAAAAAGCTATAAATTCTAATTAAAACATCAGAATTAAATTTCTAAACCTCGCTTAATTCGAACCCTAATTTCATTTTTGAAAGTAATTTCGAATTTAAGTCAGAACTAAGCTTAAGTCAATTTTAAAGTTAGAATTATGCAAAAATCTAAATTCCTAATTTGAGAGTCAGAATCTTTGGTTTCGAATTGCAAAGTCAGAATTACCGATGAATACTTAAATCCAAGTTTAAGAGTCAGAACTGAGCCGAATTTAGAGCTATAAACTCAAAATTAAGAGACATTCTTTAATTTTGACTAAAAGTATTTAATTCTTTATCTCACCGTCAAACTAAAAGAAAAAGCCCTAAATTCTAGCTAAAACATCAGAATTAAATCTCTAATCCTCGCTTAATTCGAACCCTAATTTCATTTTTGAAAGTAATTTCGAATATGAGAGTCATAACTAAGCTTAAGTCAGTTTTAGAGTCAGGATTAAGCAAAAACTGTAAGTTCCTAATTTGAGAGCCAGAATCTTTAGTGTCGAATTGTAAAGTCAGAATTACCGAAGAATACTTAAATCCAAGTTTACGAGTCAGAATTGAGCTGAATTTAGAGCTACATACTCAGAATTAAGAGAAATTCTTTAATTTTTTCTAAGAGGACTTCATTCATTATCTCACAGTTAAACTAAAAGAAAAATCCGTAAATTCTAGTTAAAACATCAGAATTAATTCTCTAATTCTCGCTTAATTCGAACCCTAATTTAATTTTTGAAAGTAATTTCGAATTTAAGAGTCAGAACTAAGCTTAATAATTCAGGTTTAAAGTCAGAATTAAGCAAATATCTTGAATTCCTAATTTGCAAGCCAGAATCTTTAATTTCTACTTGCACACTCAGAATTAACAAAAAATACTTAGATCCAAGTTTAAGAGTCAGAATTGAGCTGAATTTAGAGCTACAAATTCAAAATTAAGAGAAATTCTTTAATTTTGACTAAAAGTACTTAATTCTTTATCTCACAGTCAAACTTAAAGAAGAATCCTTGAATTCTAGTGTAAAAATCAGAATTAAATCTCTAATCCTCAGTTAATTCTACTTAATTCGAACTTTAATTTCAATTTTCAAAGTAAATTCGCATTTTAAAATCAGAATTGGGGTTAATTTAGTTTTAAAGTCAGAATTAAGCAAAAGCAACAAGTTTAAATTCCTGATTTCCAAGTTATAATTTAAGCCAAAATCTTTAGTCGCGAGTTGCACAGTCAGAAGTTTAAAAAAAACTTAAATCCATGTTGAATAGTCAGAATTAGCTGAATTTAGAGCTACACGCTCAGAATTATAAAACATTGCCTAATTTTGAACAAAAGGACTTAATTCTTTATCTCACAGTCAAACTTTAAAAAATCCTTGAATTTTAGTTAAAAAATCAGAATTAAATCTCTACTAATGCTCAGTTAATTCTCAATATGTCAAAGTAATTTCAAATTTGAGTCTCAATTCGAATTTTAGATTAAAAAATGAGCGTAATTTAGTTTTAATGTCAGAATTAAGCAACAATTTTAAATTCCTAATTTGCAAACCATAATTAAACCAAAATTTTTAGTCTCGAGTTCCACAGTCAGAATTGGGCAAACAACTTAAATTCCTAATTTGAAAGCCAGAATCTTTAGTCTCGAAATGCAGTCAGAATTAACGAAAAATACTTAAATCCAAGTTTAAGAGTCAGAATTAAGCTGAATTTAGAGCTATAAACTCAGAATTAAGAAAAAAATCTTTAATTTTTAATCAAAGTATATATTTTTTACACTAAAGAAGATAAAAAAAACTATTTCTACAAACCTCTAGGGTACCCCGAAGGAAAATAATTTCCGCTGGCCTGCGAACCATAGTCACTTGTTCGCCACCCATTTCAAAGCGAATTTCATCGAACAGGAAAGCGAGTGCATTACTAGAGATGTAACACTCTTTTTGTGGCATTCCTTGGCGTGAATGTAACTTCAATGTAAATATGACTTTCTGATATATCCAAAATTAGGTCTTGAAAGTGTACGAGTATGCGGATTTCTAAACAAGGAGCATTCGATTGGTTGAGAATGATAGATAAGTGAGCCAAGCTCAAGTGAATTTTTAAATTAATTTTATTTAGAATTTAACTCTGATTGTTTGGTGGACGTGACAATTGTTTAGTATCTCGTTCATAAAGATTAAACTAATATTTCAATATTTTCATATCCCACTTCTTTTATGATATTTCAACATTTTTCTAATTAATTATACTTGTAAATATGTCTTACATAATATGTTCACAGTACTATTAAACCTACATGTTGCACCAGATACGTATTAATTGAGCCACCATTAGACGACATTGATGATGATATTTAAAGTTACTATTTCAAAATTGAAAAATATCAGACAGATGGCGTACGATGTTTTAACATTCGTCTTTCTTCCAAGGGTACTCTTCCTAAGCCAGGACGATCAGTAAGAGTAAACCCTCAGTACCCTACGACCAAGCCAAGGGAGAAAAACACACTCGGCTGCACAGAGAGGCTCGTTCAGCTCAATGTTAAAGCCACAGGAGCAAAGAGCAAAACCAAAACAGTCAAAAAAGATGCCGAGACTGATACAACGGCTAGTACCGATAGACTTGACCAACTGGTACGTGCATCGATTGAAACTGAATGTGATAAAGCAAGGCAAATTAGTGAGGACCGTATTCGGATCGGCGAAGGAACAAACAGCGAAACGCCTAAAAGTTTTAACGAAAACGAGGGGAAAAGAAATGTTGAATTTGAAAAGGTATTTTTAGTAGGTACCTTAAATTATTTTTTTTTTGGAGCATGGTTATGCATAGTAGCTGAATGCGTTTTTTGTTCCGCTTTTACTGTACTATTTCAACATATGTACCTATTGTTGTTAAGTTTAATTTTGAAATTGAAGCCAAAATGAACAAGAAGTATATGTCGCGAGAGCAAAATATTTCTTGCTCCTTGTCTCTAATCTTGAGTTCCCTTATTGCATTTTCCCGGAGATATTAAAGGGGTGCGATAAAATGTCAGCGAGACACTGGGGTGTAAAATTTATCCTTGTAAAACATATTAAAGGCAACTTCATTAGGATTTAATCTGCTCGGGCTGAAGTTTAAATTGTTTTATTATGATTAAAAACCAATTGATTAAATAATGAAAAATGTTCGCAATGAAATTTTGAAATATTATAATGTATGTTTGCCGTTTTTTGGTTTTGTTACTTAATATTTAATAATAATAATAATAATAAAGAATTACTAATATAGATATTGCTGCTGAACTATATTCAAATTGTTTCAGCAGAATTTTTAGATTTCAATTTCAGAGTTATTTCATAAATACCTTGCGCTGATGGCATTAATTAACTAAATCCGTTATAGAATAAGTGACATATTTAGGGCTTTCAATTGTACATGGACATGGGAGACAATAGTTGTGCTCAACTCCGATAATAATTTCATTATTCGTGTACCATCGAAATATTCCATCTTCTTTTGTAAATGCCATCATTTAGGTGGCTCAATAATTTTAACGAACGCGAGTCGGGATAATGCAAACTAAGCATTTGGTCGGATCCATTACATTCCAAAATACGAAGAAGCCCCGAATAAAAATTTGCATAAGTGAATGTTCATTCATAACTCGAACTAAGTCACACTAAATCTATCAGCTATCTCATACACACCAGAACACTGCTATTAAAATAGATTTTTTCAAGCTTGCATAACTTCTCAAACTACGACTCACACTTTTTTATTTTAATTTTCACTTAGGATATTCTGTATATAAACCGCGATGAAAATACTGAATGGTTGCAATTTGAAATGTAATATTTAACATAAATGAAAACGGACTAAGGGGATGTTTAGTTTATAGTCATATTTGTTTATATAATTTTTTTTATTTTTATTTTGAGCCATCTTTTATAGTATAATAAAGTATCTAACATTGAAATATCTATAAAGCTCGTAGTTTAATCGCTGAGTCTGAATATAAGTACATATTTTAGTACTTAACCTGTCTCATTCTGAACACAACGATTTTTCAATTGTAGAGTTTAGTATATAGAAATATATTCTATTTTTTTCATAAATACCACTAAACTACACATTGCACACACAATAGTTAGGTTATATAAGAGTAAATATTGCGATAATTTTTGCAAATTAACTTTTAATCATTTTAATTTTGATTTTAACTTAAAAAAAAGTGCAAAGTGCATGCATCTTCATCCACTTGTCCTGCAAATCTGGTGCAATTGGAGTTTTCTTTGTAAGCTTCGAAATTTGTAAGCCAGTCTCAACAGCATTGCCTAACCTACAACCATGAGGTACATCGCATGTAAAGATGAGGAAAAGGATATGAGTGTGCTCATCTCATGTGATGAGTCTCCACAAGAATGTTTCATGCTTAGGATTGACTCCTACCGAAATAAGAGTAATGGAACTGAAGAACAAACAAGTCCTGAAGTTCCTCTGTCCGGATTGCTCCTCGGGCCTGTTGGCGGTACCAAGCCTTATTAAGGCAATCGAAGATCTCAAGGCGGAAGTTCACTCATTGAAAACAAATACCTCAAATACGACGTCAACAACTCCAAACAAATCCAATATGACATGCACAGCGATCTTTTAATTTAATGGTATTTAACCTTCCTTAGAGGGATAGTGATAGCGAGGATCTTAAAGATCTTCTCAATATCATAACTCCCCTTCAACCCATAGGTAGAAAAAACAAAAATGGATTCAGAACTCTCAAAGTTATTCTCTCGAACTAAACTGAGGTAAACTCCATTGTAAGACAACGTACCAAACTCAAAGTTAGGAATATTTATGTCAGCGTAGACTTAACGCAGCAACAGAGGGAACTCGAGAATGTTTGCAGAGGGTTATTGTTCATGAAGTCAGTTTAGGACATGCAACTTGACTTTGTGTGCCCTTGCGATAATTTCAAGCGACATCGACCTCGAGTGTCCTTGCAGATATGAAGATCACACTTCAAAAATATATTGTGGGGATGATGGTGGTGGATATAAAAGGTTTAATAATACAGCGAACAGTTATTGTCTTGTTGTCTAGTAAGCAAGGTATATTTTGATTTAAGCATCTTATTACATACCATAATGTTTTACCAGTGTGAAAGTGTAATAACACATTTACGCGTACTTACAACATGCGTCGCCATAAAATGGAGTCATGTCCAATGAGAAACGTAGGAAACGGGCCAGCCGCCAAAGGTGCCGCAGTAGATTCGGGCACCTCGACATTGAGTATGCACACTTGCAAAGCATGCTATGTAAACATTTCAATAAATCAGATTGTCCGACACGAAAGAACACTCCAGTACAGAAATAATTTGGTTATTCTATTTTCCTCCAATGTCCAGCTGATTCAGAGTGCATTCAAATGTAGAATAGCTAGTTACAGGGTATACCCAAACAATGACCATATTAACTACACATTGTTTTTAATGATGTTAAAAACGTGATGAATTTGTTGGGTAACATGCTAACAAGTCATGGTGCCATTAAAGTCAATATGGAAGTCGTTGGTTTATATCTACTGTCATCCTCTGAAGTATACAGTGAAAAATTGTTCAATACACCAAACCAAATAATAGATGTGTCTTCAGATTTGGAGTCTATGTTCGAAAGGTTTATTGTGAAAATGATGGTGCAAACAACAGAATTTCAGGAAAAAGATTCAGGTAGATTGACGAAAGGAAACATGTAATTTTTGCCATTGTGAAACAAACATATACAAGCAACCATAATTTTTCACATATTCGCTTAATTTCAGGTTGGGCATTACAGAAAATCACTTATTTGGAAGTTAATGTGAATAAATTCAGTCCTTCTGGGGGTTCGTCAAAAATTAAGCTACCATATTTCAGGACCTAACACATACCTTACACGTACCTAACACATACCTAACACATACCTAACACGTACCTAACACGTGCCTAACACATACCTAACACGTACCTAACACGTACCTAACACATACCTAACACGTACCTAACACATACTTAACACATACCTAACACATACCTAACACATACCTAACACATACTTAACATATACCTAACACATACCTAACACGTACCTAACACATATCTAACACGTACCTAACACATTAATATCCTTCCCTACGAATTGATAGAAAAGTTGA
>MU185390.1:0-12252 GCA_016904865.1 Pissodes strobi
TTGACTTAAGTTTTGTATTGGAAATATATCTACCCTAAAAAATATACTATGTACTATGGATGTACATACCTATATTTTCCTAATCGGAGAAAAATAATAGCAGATTTCTTCTCTTTTGTGAGAACCGATTTATTGCTTTTTCAATAACTCTGTCTTATTATTATTCTCAAATTATCTGTGAACGCTAAGCATACAGAGACCAGAGACTCTTTCCTCAGACATGGTTGATCCCAAAATGCTTTCTTATATATCTGAAAATAAATCAATCCTATGATGTGCAACCAACTTGATTATGTCGCATGAATAATGTAACTAGTTTTTTATTACCTGCTGATTTAATTATGGGCAATCTATCAGTGTTAAACAATTTTTCATAAACACGGTAGGGAATGCTAATTTGCTAAAACTGAACCGTTACTCGGCTGCTGCATAAATTCATTCGGTTTGGCGAGCCTTTGCAGAATATTAAATGATATAATAATATAATTAATGGAGTTACAGAACTTTACGGGGTAGCTTATGGATGGTTTAACGGAACTTATTAGCATTAATGATGCTATTAATGTAACTTGTCCGTTTTACTGGATAGGCAGAATTAATATACAGTTGTTTACAAGAGTTTTTACGCATTAATTGAATATATTAATACTAGATGTAATATGTAAGTCCTTTGACGCTTAAAACGTTGTAACAATTCAAGTTGTAGCGTACTTACGTAGTAACACTATAGTAATGTGGCCAACATTTTTATTTTCACTCTGGTTGTTTGTCAATTTCAGAAACTTAGCGTCTTTGGCAGCCTGGAATAATCTACCCGAAGAACATAAACGGAACCTCGAAGCTCTAGCAAGGGCGGGGACCTGGTACAAAAATCCTCCCGAACTGGATCAAAGTGACGATGCCAACTACAAGCGAAGCATTGCCAACCTGGCAAAAAATGGCCAACCGCCCTTAATGCCACTTTCTCTAGAAAACCAGAAGCGTGGTAAGTTATTATACTGCGATGTTATGGTAGGCAACTGAAAAACTACGCCAATAGAATGTCAATCGATTTTTGGCATCATATTTAAATGCCATTAATCTTATTTTACTTTCGAATATTGGAAACTTGTTTTACGTTTATCTAGTACTTGAATATTTATTTTATTTCAACTTTTCATAATGTGAATATTAAAAGAAAATTATCTTCATATTATAGGCATAGAAGCTTTAGCCAGAAATGGCGACTTACATCGACGCCAGAACTATCAAACTTTACTGGACACTCTCGACTACAAGAGAAACGTGGCGAATCTGGCCCGAATCTATAATTTCCCGGTGGGGAGCACCGCCGGTTTTGGTAAACGCTTTATCGGTAGTCTGGTCAAGAACAGAGACTTACCCTATGGATATGGAAAGAGAAATATCCAGTCTCTCGCACGAGATGGTGCTTTAGGTAAAAGATCTACTGGTAAGTATGGCTGTTCTCTTTTATTCTACTATAACCTAAGTCGAAAATAACTGGCAGTGATTCATATTTTTATTGATAGAGAACTGCGCGAGCGAAGGGTCAGAGGAATTAATTCCAGTGGCGCGCATTTTTTAAAAATTGGAAGAAAAGAAATGGGTAAATTTCCAAATACCACAGAAAATGTTCAATTACGCACATTTTTCTATGTGCCATAGGTCTTCATTATAAATCGACCTAAAAATAAATTATTACTTTTTAAGATTCATTGTCTCATTCAATTTCCATTAATTCCAGATTATGTAGACGCTCCTCAGGACAAGCGCAACATTCAATCGGTAAAAGCCCAACAGAGAAATAAACGTCAAGCGGATTATTTCGACAACGATGTTGTTTATCAAGTTCCGACGGATTATGAAGACATTTTGCAAGACTTGGCAGCGATGCAAGACGTGTATCCGGTTGAAGATAAGCGTTTCTTGGGTAAGCCTCTTTGTCAATTGCATTTGCTGCACGTACCTCAGTGTCTTTCTTCGGAATTGATATGTACATACAAAGGGAAATCTTATGTATAGATTTTAATTGGATCATTTATTATTGATAAACCCCGCTTCTTCTCCCTTGCAGGAACTATACGATAAATTTATATATTGGATTACGACGAATGACAACAACGAAATTTTATTATCCTTAGGTCTGCGGCATTTAAGCCTATCCCGGTACGAGATTTATGTTTTAAGGATATTCATAATCGATCTAATGAGTCCTACATCAATGAATATTTACATTGATTAGAAACTTTTTTTTATTATCCAATATTTCTAGTGTTTCATGATAGGAATAGGAATATCAAAACAAGACTAACGTTTGATTTTGCAACACCAGTCAGAATTTATAAGACATGTGTGAAGCTTCCACTAAATTCCTCTTTTCAGCAATCTAGATAAAATTTCACCAATTGAATTACCCTGCTACTATGGAAGCTTCACTACGATTAGTAAAGGCTCCAGTTCCAAAATTATTAATTATTTGTAAATTCTAGTCGGAACTCTCCTCAAACAACACGACTAAAATTCAAATTTAATTCATATTTCGAATACAAAAGCTCTTCATTATTAAAGCGATCAATGTATCTTTGATTGGATATCAAAGACGAAAAGCAGCGAAGTGAAAAGTAATTGGATTAAAATGTCGTTTGTATAGTAATCTCTGACAAGTAGATTATAATTGTATTTAAGGAGGAAAATTGAAATAGGCATAAGAGATATTAGTGAGTTTGGTAAAGGCAAATATTTTTTTATAACGTAAAGATATTTTTGTGTTGCGAGAGACATGTTCACAGAGAACATTTCGGACAATATCCGAAGAGCCACTTAATTATGGTTATTCTCTAATTGCTCGCTTGGTGTTTATTTATTGACTGCCATTACTACTCAAAAGGTAGTTAATTTAACCTATGATATTCTTGTATTAAGAAAGAGAAGATTTAATGAAGCGTTTCTTACTTGGCAACTGTTAGTATTTAACAATAAATTGTTAATATCAAAAGCTTGAAGCCCTGAAGTATTTGAAAACTTTTCCGAGAATTATTCCCTACGAAGTATCACCTAGTCCTAACTGTTTTTTCTCGGTTACTGTAATTCATATAGTAGGTACATTTATCCGGTTCTGGTGCCTCCACCGCGTGGAGGGATGAGCAGTAGCAAACATCGACCACGTGGGCTACGCCATATTTAAGGCGTGGCATCCGACAGCTGCCATTTGACAAGTGATAGATGACAGTTCACAGCATCACTCACGTGGGCTACGCCATATTTAAGGCGTGGCATCCGACAACTGACAGATGACGTTTGATAGTTTGAGGGATGACCGTTGACAGCTGACAGGTACATTCGGAATCTCTCGGCCATTCTCGGAAATACCTAAATTAATAATAAAAGTCTTGGAGTCCTGCGGGGATCGAACCTCGAACTTTCAGCATGCGAGACAAAGATGATACCGCTGAACCAAATGAACCTTGAAGAATTCCTATTTAGAAGTGTATACATGACGCAATAGGGGTTATGCTCATTTAATAAATCGGTCTAGACTAAGCTAATACTGTTTTACCAAAGTATATGTAAACTAGTAGCTCCACTCCCGCAAATATTTTGTGCCAGCCGCCGAAAATCCGCAGATTGTTGGCAGCATGTGGAGCGTTTTAGTTTAATCAGTCGTTCGTATGTAGGCAGAGTGTTCAGAACAGAGTCGGATTTGTGAAAATCCTTAATTTTATTTCTATTAAAATAGAAATTTTATTCGGACTTCGATGGAAATATATACGAAGCAATGAAAAATACAAAGGCAAATAGGAAAAATCTATAGTCGGATTAGTGAATAGATATGTTAATAAAATTAGGTGAAGGAGGCGACAAGACCGGAAAAATCGTCTAGGTGTCAGATTTTTTTTTAATAAGTACATATTATATAACGATATTGGAATGCTTTGTAAATATTAAATATATTTTGGCACTGTGAAACTAACCCAAAGTTGATTCGACGACAAACTCAAACTAACCAAATCTATTAAAATTGATTATAACGTATGGGAACCGGTTCAAATAACTAAAATAAGTTGAGATTAAATGAAATTAGACGAAAGTTGTTTGGATGACTAACCCAAATTAACCAAATCCATTAAAATTGATTATAACGTATCAGAACCGATTCAAATGATTAAAATAAGTTGAGACAAAGTGAAATTAATCAAAAGTTGAATCGACGGTTAACCCAAACTAACCAAATCTATTGAAATTGATTATAACGTATCGGAACCGCTTTAAATGACTAAAATAAGTTGAGAATAAGTGAAAGTAAGCGAAAGTTGAATCGACGACTAACCCAAACTAACCACATCTATTAGAATTGATAATGACGTTGGTATTGTAACCGTTTCAAATGGCTAAAATAAGTTGAGAATAAGTGAAACTAACCGAAAGTTAATTGAACTAACCCAAACTAACCAAATCTATTAAAATTGATTATAACGTATCGGAACTGCTTCAAATGGCTAAAATAAGTTGAGAATAAGTGAAGCTAACCGAAAGTTTATTGGACAACTAACCCAAACTAATCAAATCTATTAAAATTGAATATAACGTAACGGAAGGTTCAAATGATTAAAATAAGTTGAGACTATGTGAAACTAACCGAAAGTTCAATCGACGACTAACCCAAACTAACCAAATGTAATAAAATCATTATAACATATCGGAACCGCTTTATATGACTAGCATAAGTTGAGAATATCTGACACCAACCGACAGTTGAATCGACGACTAACCCAAACTATCCAAATCTATTAAAATTGCTTATAACGTCTCGGAACCGGTTCAAATGATTAAAATAAGTTGAGACTAAATGAAACAAACCGAAAGTTGAATAGACGACTAACTTGAACTAGCCAAATCTATTAAAATTGATTATAAGGTATCGGAACTGGTTCAAATGAATAAAATAAGTTGAAACTAAGTGAAGCTAGTGGAAAGTTGCTTGTAGTCGCCCCCAAACTAACCAAATCTATTGAAATTTATTATAACGTATCGGAACCGCTTTAAATGACTAAAATAAGTTAAGAATAAGTGAAACTAACCAAAAGATGAAGCAACGACTAATCCAAACGAACCAAACCTATTAAAGTAGATTATAACGTATCGGAACTGGTTCAAATGACTAAAATAAGTTGAAACTAAGTGAAGCTAGTCGAAAGTTGATTGTAGTCCTCCCCAAACTAACCCAAACTAACCAAATTTATTGAAATTGATTATAACATATCGGAACCGGTTCAAATGACTAAAATAAATTGAAACTATGTGAAGCTAATCGAAAGTTGATTGGACAACTAGCCCAAACTAACCAAATCTATTAGGATTTATTATAACGTATCGGAACCGCTTTAAATAACTAAATTAAGTTGAGAATAAGTGAAACTACCCGAAAGATGAATCAACAACTAATCCAAGCTAACCAAACCTATTAAAATTGATTATAACGTATCCGAACCGGTTCAAATGACTAAAATAAGTTGAAACTACGTGAAGTTTATCGCAAGTTGATTGGATGACTAATCCAAAGTAATCAAATCTATTAAAATTGTTTATGAGATATCGGAACCAGTTCAATTATCTAAAATAAGTTAAGGCTAAGAGAAACTAACCGAAAGTTGATTTAACCCTAAACCCAAACTAACCCAACTAATAACATCTATTAAAATTGAATATAACGTCTTAGAACCGGTTCAAATGATTGAAATATGTTGAGACTAAGTGAAACTAACCGAAAGTTGAATCGACGATTAACCCGAACTAACCAACCTAATTCGGTTAGTCGTTCAATCAACTTTTGCTCAGTTTCACTTAGTTAGTTTCAACCTATTTCAGTCATTAGAACCGGTTCAGATACTTTATAATCAATTTTAGTAGATTGTGTTACTTTGGTCTAGTCGTCGATTCAACTTTCGGATAGTTTCACTTTTTCTCAACTTATTTCAATCATCTAAAACGGTTCCAATATGTTATAATCAATATTAATAGATTTGGTTAGTTTGGGTTAGTCGTCGAACCAACTTTCGGTTAATTTCACTTAGTCTCAAGTTATTTTAGTTATTTAATGCGGTTCGAATACATGATAATCAATTTTAATAGATTTGGTTAGTTTAGGTTAGTCCTCGATTCAACTTTCGGTTAGTTTCACTTAGTCTTAAATTCTTTTAGTCATCCGATACGTTATAATCAATTTTGATAGATTTGTTTAGTTTGGGTTAGTAGTTCAATCATAGCTACACTTATTCTCAACTCATTTTAGTCATTTCAAACTTTTCAGAACACATTAAAATCAATTTTAATAGATTTGGTTAGTTTGGGTTATTCGTCAACAACTTTCGGTTAGTTTCATTTAGTCCCAACTTATTTTAATTATTTGAATCTGTTCCGATATGTTATAAACAATTTTAATAGATTTGGTTAGTTTGGGTTAGTCTTCCAATCAACTTTCGGTTAGTTTCAGTTAGTATCAACTTATTTCAACTTATTTCAATCATCTAAAGCGGTTCCAATATGTTATAATAAATATTAATAGATTTGGTTAGTTTGGGTTAATCGTCGATCCAACTTTCGGTTAATTTCACTTATTATCAAGTTAGTTTAGTCATTTAATGCGGTTCCGATACATTATAACCAATTTTAATAGATTTGGTTAGTTTAGGTTAGTCCTCGATTCAACTTTCGGTTAGTTTCACTTAGTCTTAAAGTCTTTTAGTCATCCGATCCGTTATAATCAATTTTGATAGATTTGGTTAGTTTGGGTTAGTAGTGCAAGCATAGCTACACTTATTCTCAACTTATTTTAGTCATTTCAAGCTTTTCAGAATACATTAAAATCAATTTTAATAGATTTGGTTAGTTTGGGTTATTCGTCAACAACTTTCGATTACTTTCATTTAGTCTCAACTTATTTTAATTATTTGAATCTGTTCCGATACGTTATAATCAATTTTAACAGATTTGGTTAGTTTGGGTTAGTCCTCCAATCAACTTTCGGTTAGTTTCAGTTAGTATCAACTTATTTTAGTAATTTGAACCCGTTACGATACGTTATAATCAATTTTAATAGATTTTGTTAGTTTTGGTTAATCGTCGAATCAAGTTTTCGTTAGTTTCACTTAGTCTCAGCTTATTGTAGTCATTTGAACCGGTGCCGGTGCCGATACGGTACAATCAATTTTGATAGATTTGGTTAGTTTTGGTTAGTCGTCCAATCAACGATACAAAAATGCCGTAACGCGAGACGAAAACATAAACCATGTCATAATGTGGCCTTGAAAAATCACTTTCATGAAACCAAAGAAGTGTAGTAAAAATGAGATTCCGAAGTATTATATTATTATATATTTTTAAATATATTTTAGGTAATCCACTATTATTGCTATCTTTGAAATGGTCAAAGCTACAAAGTTGATTAAATTAGAAAGTTGCCATTATTGATGCCTTTTCAAGATCGATTTGCAGTGTTGTTAAATTCTTGTTAGATTCTGAGATAGCAACAGTGGTATCACCTAAAAATGACACCCCGTATAGCAATTTTTTTTACAACTTTGCTCAGTTTCACTTGATTTTTCACCCCACCGGCATTCAGTAGGCCTTTGGGTACGAGTCCATACAATCTCCTGAATACATCTCTGACTAGAGAAAGCCACGCGAATCAATCGGACACTTACGCAGCGCATCGGTCATCTCCAGTTGTCACTTGATATAAAAGAATGTGGCTGAATCACATCAAAGGATTTACCGCTGAGTGAACTTACTAGTTTACATATACTTTGGTTTTACTATAGATCATCACGTGACCTACTCCATCTACCCTGTATATATTGAGACGTCATCATCATGCCAAAGGCACCTAACCGCTACTAAGGTGGGTAGTTTTAGGGGCGAGTTTAGCCTAGCCTTATGAGACGCGTGTGCAGTTATGATAAGATAATATATAAATGGTAAGTTAATTGCTTCAACTCTTCATATTTACTTGAGACAGAGCCTACAATTTTCAGTTAAATATTTAAATACGTGAAACAAAAGAAAAGTGGTGTTTTGTAAAAAGTGTGAAAATATTATCCATAATATGTTAAGTAAATCCTATTTGGATTTGATAGACTGTTGTGCCGCCAGCTCGAAAAAGAATCAGGTTGCATCCCAAGAACTTGAGATGTACTCGATGTCCTCGACCATTAAATGGACGAAAAATGTTGTGTTCATTTTGTTTAAATCACGTTAGCGATTGTTTCAATATATCCTGTGGTAAATGGTATATGAAGTATAAAGGTACTGTATACAAGAAGAAGAAGGAAAAGGAGGATGAGAAGTAATAAGAATAAACCACAAAGAGAATTAACTACTTTTATCATTTCAAATAATTACTATTATAATACAATGTAAATTTCAATCAGCTGTAATAAGTAAAAAAATAATAATTTTCAACGTTTGCATGTAACTCTTAATTTTTAAACAAATTATGGTAATATTTATTCAGTTCAGAGTGTAAAACAGAACAAAAATTGATGATCTAATTTTCAAACTGATTTAAAAAGGTGGAATAATAAAGGTATTAAAGGAAAATTTATGACTAGATGGTAATAGACTTTTCCTGGGATTTTTGCTTACATCACTATCTTTTATGGTGTTACCTACGGGTCACAAACATTAATAATAAAGATCAAACTTATAAAGATAACGTCAAATAAGTTTGCATTGCAAATTCTTGAAAGTGAATAAAGGAATACATTTATTACTAATATATGATGATATAATTTATCGTTTAATTTTAGAGGTTTTAACACATTTTCTGGTTGTGTAATAATAAAATAGGAATTAAGGTTAAACTTGTACTTTTTGAAGAACTCTAATGACTATAGAACTAAGCTATTCTTTCAGAACAAACTGGAAGGCCTGTTTTATTTCTAAAAACGATAAGTAAAACAAATATGTTAAATAAGAACTAATCTGCATTCCAGTAATAGTTGCATAATAGTCTCTCATATAGCCCCAACATAGGGTATATCTTGGTTATCAGCTATAACAGCCTATACAGGTCTATATACAGCTTTTTAGACGGCTTTTACAGCTTATACAGGCCTGTCTATCCTGTCTGACCTGTCTGTCTATCCTATCTAAACAGTCTACCCCGCCTGACTTGTCCTGGATGATCTATCCTGTCTGGCTACCCAATCATGCCACCTGTCCTAAGAAAAATCGATAAAGATGTTAAGAAGAGGATTAATGATACTGCCAGATCTATTAGAAAAAGTATTTTTCTTCAAACGTCAGTAAATCCGTCATTACTCCACTGTGTAGGCGGCCGTGAAGTTTCCTTTTTTCTTCCGCCGGAGCTTTACTTTTCACTTTTCCGCCGGCGCGGCGGAGGTAAAAGTGTTGTCATAGCAACATAGATACAATACAAACAGACAACAAAATAGGCGTCAGAACTCAAGATTTATTATACTACAATTTGTATTTATCACTCAATTTGTGACTGCATTTCTAAAAATCACTAATTTAGGAACAAATTGGTTATTATTTAATCGAACTTACTCAATAACTGCTTATCAATACGGAATTAAAACGCAATCAGAGACGCAATCGTAAAAAAATAATTATTGTTGACAGTGTCCACTGACAGCTTTATGTTATATTCACCGACACCGGTCTAAGCAAGGCCACCTACGACCGTGGTCTAAGCCGCCTTGCGAGCCCATTTATCTTTAATAATAATTAGATATTATTACTATTAAAAAGAGATGTTTTTGCATTAATTTGTCGACATTTGAAGAAAAAACAGCATATTTTATTTGGAGGAAAAGTTACTTTTCATGGCTTGCTCTCTATTACCAGCCTCACTCCGTTCGGCTGTTAAACACGAGCGCGCCATGAAAAGTATCACTTTTCCTCCATATAAAATAATATACTATTATCATTAAACTTGGAGCGTTCTGAAGAAGATGAGGCTTTCTACAAGCTTGAGACTGCATTTCTTAGAATGAGTGTAGCATAGATTTAGTTTTAACCTATAAATATGACTTGTATGGATTTATCGATAAACTAGACTAAGAAATAAAATGACTTATTAAAAAACAAAATGTTTTATTTCTAATGTAAAAAAGTTGTATAAAAATGGTGTGTAAAAATGGCGTATAAAATATAAAAAAGCACAAGTCTGTATACATATAAAAATTACTATAAGAAATAAATAAATATAATAATATAATAATAAATAACTTAACTAATAATAAATAACTTATATTAAACGCATCGTCTTTGACATCCAAAAGAAATAAAATAAAGAAAGCTGTTAGATCAGTCTTGACCCTTATGGAATTTTCGATGATTCCCTATACAATGCTATATCGCGATGGCCTATCGCAAACGTGTATCGCATACTCATCTTTCATTCGTCCAATGATTGATTTTTTTACAGGAAGATCATATGGGTTATCCTCTGAGTAATTAGATGTATCGAATCAATCCAAATTTAGTTTCATATAATTGTAGAAATTTTCTGTTTCAATATTTAAAATAAGAGAGTCAGTATCAGTGTAGAGTAGAGTGCCTTTATTCCCGTATTTTGGTTTAATATAACTATACAAAAGGTCGTAAATGATTGTTTTGGATATGTCCAAGATGGCGAATCCTACGTATATGGGCTTATGATATTTGACTTCCTGTTTAGTCATTTGAATAGCTACTAAATTTTCACAGTAAATATCGACGTTTTTGAAATGTGGTTTTGACATCCATGCTTCGGCCCCTAACTTTCTACCAATATTTTCCCAATGGGTAATAAGTTTAACGTTTACTCTTTTCTCCACGTTTTCCATCGTTTTCCCAAACACAGCATTATTCATCAGCTTGAAAAAGTTTTTTTTCAAACTTGTTGGTAGCAGCATTTCGTTTTGCTGTGTTTAGGTCAATGTAAATTTTGAGCCAAGGAGATTGACTGAAAGAGAGAACGCGGTGAATGTTTGTGAGTTTAAGGCCATGATTTAAAGCTTGCTGAAATTTTTGAAAATGAATAACGTATTTCGTTTTCGATTGGAAATTTGGGATTCATTTGTTGATTTTTAATTTAGAATCTGGTGGATTGAAGGATTCTGGCCAATATATACGGACCGGATACTCTAAATCGACTTCAAAAACGTATCCAGTGTTTGAATTTTTGTCAATTTTCATGTAATCTAAATTTTTAATTTCGTCTTCCGCGAGTCATTTAAAATTACCCATTGTGACATGGCTGCACCATATAAATTGGTTGCATCCAAATACATGAGGTAGGAGCTTGGTTTGGAAGCATCATAATGAGGCACATACTTATTAATTGCAAAAGATTTCCTAACACTACACTGACTGACTCCCCCGCGAATCCCGTGTTTTAAGAAGTGTACCATATCTAGGTCCGTTAAAAGCTCAAGCTCTACGGACGTGACATTGAGAGCTGCGCAAAACGACAGCGCGGGAGCGGTATAAAACTGACATGGATCTAGACCGTATGTTGTGAGGCACACCTCTCTAAAATTCTCAAAAACATCTGCTAAAATTAAAACGTCGGATTTTAAATATAAATCTGAATATTGGCCTAAATTTTCGCATTTGAATAAATTCCATACAGCATGTGCACGCTGGTAATCTGCTTGTGTCATGGCTTCTTTACGAAGTTCATTATAGAAACCATCAATTGATGGTAGCTTGGCATAATCTAATTTTGAAAATGATGTCACGAAACTTCTCGACATTGCGCGGGTTTTAAATTTTTGCTTAAATTATCCAAACTTTGTGCCATAAAACGAAAACTGTCGAGAAAACGTAATTTCAAAAATACCTGTTTTTCTTTACCTTCTCCATATTCGACATTATCCACCAAAATATGTTTGGTAAATGAAATATACTTTTCCTTATTTTGGGGAATAACATCCAATTTCTCGTTTTCGGGAGCTAGTTCTTTCACGAACAGGTGAGAATCGAAGCCGGACATGTTGTGGAAAAAGATGGGAATGAAGGAAGGGACTTTGAAATTTAGGTTGCATATAGAGTGAGCCGCACCCCGAAATTTTCCCGTAAGATGGCAATGATCTCTCACTCTTTCATCTTCCGGCTTAAGCTTCACAAAACTCTGTCTCTTGCTCAATACTCATAGGAAGCATTGGCACAATCTTTTTTAAAAACTGGTTATAGATTGATTTGCAATCAGTCTCTAACCACTTTACGAAAACTTTATGTGCGTCC
>MU185390.1:27252-41580 GCA_016904865.1 Pissodes strobi
CATATTTGAAATTGACCTTAAAATATTAGACATAATACTGTTGGAATCCATGTCAGTATAGTTTTGAAAAGGCGTAGTTTTCCTGGAAGGCGTACCAGAATGCATACTGGACCTGGAGCATTCACAAGATTGATTTATTTTCACTGACGCAGTGTATTAATTTTTGCTTTTTATAGCCTTTTCTGCAAATAATAATAATTGTTGATCAGGCGATGCCTTTGCAAATTGAACTGCCCATGATCTGGCTATAATATCGGAATCGATTCATGGCCTCTCAAGACGTTCTCGAGCCAACTGCATTAACTATGCCTGACCTTTATCGTTTTCTTTTGTTTTTATTTTTCGGTTTTTTAAATAGCTGAACCGGCTGTGTAGTCGACGAGATGGATCTCGAACTGGTAGCAGGTGTTGTGCTGCCATCACCATCCTGCAACAAAATAACAATATAACAATATAATATGTAATAGTTTGTTGAAATTAACATAATAACTTTTTCAGGTTTCAAAAACAGAAGACGAATGAAGTACCATAACTAAAGCCTTCAAATACAGATGGAACTTTCCTTCTTGCTTAGAAGCCATCGACGGCAAACATGTGTACATTACTAAACCTGCCAATTCGAGTTCCTATTATTTCAACTACAAAGGTGCAGGGTCATTTTTTATATTCTCTCACCCCCTTTAACTTTTTTGTGCCTGTTGTAGTGCTTGAGAAGTAGTTCTCATAAAACATTTTTTTGTCCATACAGGGTGTTGCAAAAAGTGTGAAAAACAAAAAAATATATTTTTTTAAATGGAGCACCCTGTATATTTCTCCTCAGGACGAAAGACCTTTGTTCTTCGATTACAAAAATATATAATTTGTCTACATTTGCTTAAGCCATTTCTGAGCTATTTAACTTTAAAGGTTGATTTAAATAAAATAAATCATTGTTTTAATCATTTTTTATTATTATATACAAATTCGCATCTTAACATGTTTGATAATAAAAAAAACTTCAGTATTTCAATTATTGTTGAATATGCCCACTATTGATACAATCTCGCAAGTCGCTTTCTAATTTATTTGTTGCATTGGTAATAAAGATTGGATTGTTCTGGTTAAGATCGTTTATATAGTACAAAATTCTCACCCTGAGCTCTTCAATAATGGCAATTCTCTGAGCATAAATTTTGTTTTTTAAATATTCTCACAAAAACGCATCTAAAGGGGTGAGATCTGGGCTGTTCGGTGGCCAGTGGACGGTTCTCCGCCTATTATTTGAGCATATTGGCGAATTGGAAGCATACCAAGAGAACCTCTGTTTCCTGATTTAAACATTGTAAATATCTTTCTCCAGTTAGGGAACCTTCATAAAAAATAGAGAGATGTTCTTGTCACTGTCATTCACGGCTATTTTGACACATTTCATATTTTTCTTAATGGCGAGCAAGGCTACTTCGATTGGTTTGAATTCATGCGTTGTCAACATTCAAAGGCAAATAGCTCGGAAATGGCTTAAGCAAATGTAGACAAATTATATATTTTTGCAATCGGAGAATAAAGATCTTTCGTCCTGAGGAGAAACATACATTTAAAAAATATAATTTTTTTGTTTTTCGCACTTTTTGCAACACCCTGTATAGACAAAAATATGTTTTCTGAGAACTACTTCTCCAGCTCTACAACTTTTATATTTACATCTTTTTTCTACACAGTGGCACAAAAAATTAGGGGGGTAGGAAAATCTAAAAAATGACCATTGGTTCATACATCAATCATTATGGGTTCATAATAATTGGCATTTGCAAACTATACTAAATGTGTATAGTTTGCAAATGCCAATTATGAATCCATAATGATTGGTGTATGAACCAATGGTAGAGTTTCCGATGGAGGTGCTTTTGCAGACACGCAATTTTGTGAGCGTCTAAAAACCAATACACAAAAATTCCGTTGCCTGAATATTTCGAAGGATCAATTATAAAGTACCCTTTATTTTTGTGGTTAATGACGTGTTCCTTCTTCCAATAATATGAAGCCTTATCCGCAGAGAAATATGAGCAAAAAAAGAAGAATTTTCAATTATTATCGCTAATCGAGCGCAAGCTGCATAATTGAAAACTGCTTTGGAATGATGGCATTTTGTTTTAGGATATTTTTTAACACCATAAACATATAACATTAGAGATGGCTGACATGGACAATGTTGTGTTAACGACGGAGCTGTCAATAAGTTAAAAAACCTGAGTTAATCGAGTTATTAATTAACGGTTCCTTGCGGAAAGAATAACCAGTGATGTAATTCTGGGATTTGTAAAAAAGTTTAAAGTTATTGCGTCGGGTGACTGTGAAAAGCGTTCTGAAATCTTGAACTTGTCGGGCGATAGCGATCAAACTGTGATTCGAGATCGAGATGTAAACAATCATGGTTTGGAGGTATCTTACCTGAAACAGCTGTGCATGCAGAAGGAAATTGTAAAGAATCTTCCTGTCAATGGTGAACTGCAGAATGCATTATTAAAGGATATCCCAGACCTGCCACAATCATTTGTGCTTTTGCGGGTCACATAATTGCCATTGGGTATCTTAAGAGGTCTAACAGCTGTGATATATACGATTTAAATACTAATATTCTTAAACAGATAAGCTTGTGTTTGATGAGACCTTTAACTCACCTGTTTAACTAGTGTCTTAGTCATGGTAAATTTCCAAACTCTTTTAAGATAGCTAGGGTAGTCCCTATATTTAAGAAGGGTGATGCGGACTTAGCTGAGAATTATCGTCCCATATCTATAGTTCCTATCTTGGGAAAGATATTTGAGGCCATTATCAAAAGTAATTTGAACTCATATTTAGAAAAATTTAATGTCTTACACTCCTCACAGTTCAAGCAGTTGCCAGGGTTATGGAGGACATAGTCGAGGGCCTTGAAGCAGGTGAGCATGTAGGTTTAACCTTGTGTGATCTGAGAAAAGCGTTCGACTGTGTCTCCCATCAACTTTTACTTGACAAGTAATCACGCTATGGTATCAGATGGCTTCCCCTGAATCTTTTAAGTTCTTACTTAACATCCAGAACTCAGTGTGTTACTTTGGATGGTGAGATATCTGCAGTGTGCCTTGCACCAGGGATCTGTCTTGGAGCTTATACTCTTTTTAGTGTAAATTAATAATCTGTTTGCATACCTTTTACCTAGCAAGAGTGTCTGCTATGCGGATGATACAATATTTGCATGCAGAGCTAAATTTTGGGAGAGTCTGAGGAGTGGAATAAATGAGAGTAAAATTAGAGTTGAGAGTTGGTTTACTCAAAATTGTTTAAAACTTAATAAGGAAATAATTTTTTCTTCTACAACTGGTACTGCCTATGGCCATAGGGTTAATGTCCTGGGACTGCGCTTAGATGATCGTCTGAATTGGAGTGCATATGCCTTATACTTGATAGATAGGCTCTGGCTTTTTGTGATCAGAAAGCTGCGGGTAATGGTAAGCAGTCATTCACTTTTGACTGTGTACTATTCTTTGTTCCATTCTCACTTATACTATGGAGTTGTCTCTTGGGGTTAGTCTTTCTATGCTTCGTCTATATTTAGAATGCAGAAGAAGGCTGTCCACTTGGTTGCTGGTGCTGGTTTCCGGGACCATTCTAAACCACACTTTAATCATTTGATAATTATGACATTACCGCCATTGTACATATTTCAGTAACTTTTGGATATCCATTAAAAACAAATATAAATTTAAGTTAAATTCATCGTACCACGATTATAAAACCCGTTTGGCAGAACTAATGAGACCACCAAGGTATCGATTAAATAAATCGTCACAAAATTCTCTACAACTTCATTTTTATAACGCCCTCCCAGTGTTGGTTAAAAATCTTTCGTCTAACGTATTTAAAGTTCATATTAAAGGCTACCTCATAAAACACGCGTTTACTCCGTTAATGAGTACATGAATACAATCTCGAGTTCAGAAATGAATGTGCTTCTTAACTAAATACTTTTTTATTTTTTTTTATTAATTGTTTTGTTTTTGTACCATAAACCTTAAACTTAAACTTTGTCTTACAATCTAGGTAATTCGTTCTTTACATACTATATGTGTTAGGTTAGATTAGTCTTAAGTACATTTTATTGTTGTTAGATTCTAAGTACTATGTTGACCTGCTGCAATTGTAGTTCTGCAAAACGTAGTCAAATAAACCCTCTATCTATCTATCTACAGAAAAAGTAGTTAAGACTACTATGGCGTGTTGCCATTTACACAATTTTTTAAGAAAAAAAGTATCCATTTATTTTCTGCAAGATATTATACTGTAGATACTGAAGCAGGACAGATAAAACCAGGAAGTTAGAGATACGACTCTCAAAGCATGCTTTCTCTTACATTTTTAACAGCACGACATGCCTCAGACGAAGCGAAGGAAATATGATAGAAATATTGTGGCTATTTTAAAACTGTTGGAGCCGTTGAGTGGAAAGATAAAGTTACATGAATCCTCAGTAATATTTTATTTGTAATTGTATAACAGTGAGTCTATAAAATGTTGCACAAAATCGGAAAAAAAAATAAAGGAGGCAAACGTTTGGGCATGTTAAGCATTGTATTTAGTTGGGCATTTGTCATGTCAATATTTCAAAGACAAGGTAAAATAAATATAAAGCGAATGTTTTAGGATAGGAATTGTTATTATAGTTGGTTGCATATTTACATTATATGAATTACGTGTAAATGAATATCCACCCAACTAAAAACCGTACTCAACGAACCCAAGCATTTACTAAACAAATATATCACGTGAATTTTTATCGAATTTGTCAAAGGCTATGGACTCAGTGTATAATAAATATAATACTTACCAAAGTAGAAGAGTTGGTTTCATTTCCATCTTTAATGTCTAACCCATCAGACACTGTACTGGGTAATTTGATTTGAAGTTTAAATAGTGGTGTGAGTAATTAAACGTTTTGTCATCTTGTCAAAGTCACTTCAAAATTTGACAGAGTGCTCGCTATTTTTACTATTTAAATTGCATTTACTAACCATTTTCATATTTAGATTTCTCATTCTTGACAACGGGGCACATTTGTTCCTCGAAACGTCGAGCATTTTCCAGTGTTCTTAGGTTTTTTTTCAGCTTCGTTGAGGCCACTAAATTAGCATCAAGAAACCGCTATTTCTCCATAACGTAGAAAAACAAGATCGTTAAAATACCATAACGATGGAAGCTAAAATTCAATCACTCCTGCTCTGCAATACAGTCTCTTTTTTTTTAAATTCAAGCTTGTAGGCTGAACTTAGCGAATTAATTTTTCTTTTCGTGGCCGTGACAGTAACATCAGAATCTTTTTTTTTTAGAATATCCTTTAGCTTTTTATAACAGTCTATTTTTATACAAACTATTTCCCACTTTCCACAGCGCGGGCATTTCACGTTAACTATCAATGAAATCATTAGATAATTCTTGCGTATCTCCTATTAGCACTCAAAGATATGCGCACTCTACATTCTAAAAACTGACTGTTGTGGTCCAACTTCCCAATAAATGTTCAAACTTGTGTGATTATACCTATATTTTATGACATACAGCTGCCATAAATGAAACAAGTTTAATTCTCATCATAACTCAAACTTTATTCATGCTATATACATAATATAATGCTTACAAACATCATCTAAAAACCTACAACCGCTGTTACAATAATTTTCCAAATTTTAAAATAACATATAAGCAATAAACAATATAAACAAATTAACACAGATAATTGGTTTAAATTTTATTCAATGTCTGAGAAATTGTTAATGTAAACTCAACTAATGAATAAAAACATTTTCTGATTAGGTAGTTTTTGATGACAGTTCTAAAGTTTCTCGTGGGTAACATTTTCACAGAGGCTGGCAATAAATTAAACAATTTGGGTGCGTAGAAGGAAATAGCAGTTTTTATTTTGTGAATTCTGTGATAATCAATGTATATATTCTCTCTAGGTCGAGTAAGGTGTTGATGAACATTATTGTGAGTGTTATACTTTTCAAGATTGTTTTTAACATATAAAAGGCAGTGGAAAATATACAGACAGGGAACTATTAAGACTTTGAGTGCAATAAAACTCGGTTTACAATCAGAACGGTAATGTAATTTTGCCATCGCTCTTATGGCTTTTCTCTGGAGACCAAAAACTCTTTGAGTGTTAGGAGCATGACCCCAAGCAAGCACAGCATAGGTCAGTCGTGAGTCGATGTATGCGTGGTACACTGATAAGATAACCCTTTGTGATACTATTCCAGCCAAATTTCGAAGAACATACACACTTGACGAGATCTTTTTACTCAGTTCGTTAAAATGATCGTTCCAAGCCAACTTTGAGTCCATTTGAATCCCCAGGAACTTAATAGTTTCCGAGGACTCAACGTCCAGGAGTGGCCTTAGGGAAAAATACAGGACCCTGGTTTTAGACTGGTTAAGATTTAACTGGTTTGCGGTAAACCATTCTGTTACCCTCGACTGTGTCTCCTCCATAATCTCCTGCAATGCAGATAAAATCTGAGCTTCTTTTAGGCCAGTTGTGTTGTCCGCAAATAGGACCAGGTCAGCACTGCCTCCAAGATCATTGATGTATATGAGGAAAACACTGAACACTGAACCTTGTAGCACTCCGTAAATCACATCTTCAAGTTCTGATTTGCAGTCATGTATGTCTACAAACTGTTTTCTATAGTTAAGTAGGACGCAATGAGCCTTAAACTATTTGAATCGAACTTTTAATGTTTTAGTTTATTGACAAGCAGTTCAAAGGAGACACAATCGAAGGATTTGCTAAGGTCGCAAAAAAGAGCCCCTATGAAGTTCCCATTTTTAAAACCATCACTAATCAACTCAATAAGCTTGTTTATGGCCATTGTGGTTGACATTGATGATCGAAAACCGAATTGAGAAGTGTTGAATAAGCGATTTGATTCAAAATAAGTATTGATTCTCTTCTTTAGAGCCATTTCAAACATTTTGGAAAAAATGGGGACCAAAGAAAGGGGTCTATAATTGTCGATGATCTCGACTGGTCCTTTTTTGTGTATAGGGACCACCCTGGCAATTTTTGAAACTGTTGGAAAAATTGGTTCTTTAATAGAGAGATTAATTAATTTGGTGAGTGGGGATACAATAAAATCTACAACACTTTTGACCATTTTGGCGTTTAAACCAAAGAAGTCGCGACTATTTTTATTTTTAAGGTTTTTTATTATATCCCTCACTTCAATGAAAGACACTGCATTAATTTTAAACTTTAAGTCTACTAGTTTGGGCAAACAGGTTACATAGGACTTTACAAATTCATCAGAAGTTGATTTACAAGTGGGTAGACTTTCTATCAGTTTATATGATATGCTGACAAAAAATTTATTTACTGCGTCTGGATTAAGGTTATTATTGCTCATTGATTTTTTGTTCCCCAAATCACCAGTTCGTAATAATGTCCCAGATGGCGCCAGGACTATAGCTGTGGCCTTTTAAGTAGTTGTCATTAAACAACTTTTTTCTTTTTTAATTTCAGCACGATAGTACTTAGAAAATTGTTTAAGCAATAGCCTATGACCATCTGAGTCATTTTGTCGAACTAACTGTCTGTAGAAGTTTAGTTGTTCGCGTTTGGCTCTTAGTTCATCATTAAACCTCGAAGAGATTGGCTTGTTTGCTTTGTGCCTAAATAGTTTTTTTGAGCAAGTCAAGTCCGCACAATTTTTCAAAAAACACACAAACATTTCAAATTTTTCTCCGTACTAACTGTACTTTCATTTATGTAATCCCAACTAATGTTATTCACTAGCTCTCTAAAAAGAGCAGTACCTTTCATTGTGATTGGTCTAAAAGATGTGCTGACAGATTTCTCATTTATATTTTTATGCAATACAAGATCTACTGCGGCAGCGAGATGATCTAAGAAAGCGACATCCAACACATACCCTTCACACTCTTGGGAATTTGAAAAAACATTGTCAAGGCAGGCCCCTGCTCTTGTATTTTCATTTATAAGAAAATTTAGGCCATAAGAGCGATTTAAATCAATGAGATTTAAGACTCGAAAACTTTTTTTTCTGAAATCAACATTAAAATCTCCATTTATGATAAAAGTATACTTAAGTTTTGATATTAAGTTCAGAAGAGTTTTCATTTGGTCCAAGAAAATGTTATAATTGGCACAGGGAGGCCTATAAGTTGTTAAAACGAGCAATTTTAATTTGTCTGATTGCACCGCACACACCTCGAAAGCCATTTCCACAGACAAAGCATTAAGGTCCAGTCTAGGATAGAAATTTTCCTCTGTTTAAGTATTCTTAATAAAAATTGCCACACCTCCATGACCATGAGACTCACGAGAAAAATTTGTCAAAAGAGAATAATTTGGAATTTTCAATTGGTCGATTTCATTAGCAGTCATCCAATGCTCACTGAAACATAAAGTATTATAATTAAATTGATTAGCTTCTATTTGTAAGAGTTTGTTTCTAAGACATTGAGTACTTAGGTGTAAAATTTTGAAATTAATTTTGTTTTTATTCAATGGTCTTACATTATCAACATGCTTAACTATTGGAGTTTTAATTTATCTTCGACATAGGTGCTATTATCAGGAACCTCTTCAGGTGTTGAGGATCTGAGGACATTTCCTTAACAACAAAATCTAGATTTTCAAAGCCATTTTGCTTCCTAATATAGTTACGTACGGATGCTTCATTTGCTGACCTTTTAATTCTGTTTATATACAGCCACAATCTTCTCTCCTCACCCATGAAATCAGTTTCTTCATGGGATTGTTGAGCTCTTCCCAATATCTTTCTAAATTCGCGTCTTCTGGGCTGGATAAAACCATCATCGTGATCGTTTTCTGTTGCAGAACTAGCATAAGATTCCTGCCTATTGTAATTTCGGAGACCTGAGTTTGTGGAAGATCCCTGGAAGTTTTCATTTTGTCGGTTAATTCCTACCCTGTTCGTAATCGATTTTTCACGAGAATTGTTTACAAAGATTAAGTTTTTTGACGCATGACCCTGATGCAGGTATGCTCGTTTCAACGCATCCGAGTAGTTAGAGCAGCTTAAGGCGTGTTCGGATTGGGATTGGGAAGTTCAGAGACCGTCATGGTTGGTACAGTTAGCAATGCTGCCGCTGCCTGTACCAGTGACGTATCGATATGAGAATGCGAGTCTTCGCCAGTATATACATCCTTGTTTGAGTTATTTGGTGACCTCCGTATTTGGGTTTTTTCACCAAAATGCTGTTTTAAAGATGAAATTCTGTCGAGCAATAAGCCATTGTTTATTTTCAAAATGCTGTTTTTGTCTTCCATTTCTTTGACTAACCTTTTCAAAAGATTATTTTCCAGAACTAACTTGCTCACATTTCCTTGTTAGGGACTTCTTCCTCGGATTCACAACATACTATACGGTTTTCGTCTAGTCGTTGAAACTTTTTGGAAGGCGTGATGCAACTTATATGATGCAATCAATAACACTTGATACACACGTATGTTTTGCACGTTTTTCCGCAGCACTTTTGGTAAAACTTTTGGGTCCAATTCATCACTTTCTGAGATTTTATCTCCACTATTTTGACCGATTTGAGAGTTTTTACGCTCCGACCCTGATTCACCGCCTGTTTCGCCCGCCGCCATCTTGGCATGACACAACACATGATTGTCAAAGAACGACATACTAAACCAATCACCATAATTTTTGTATGTCATACTCGAACCTTAGTTCTGCTTGGTACGGTCACCGAACATTAACTACACGATAAGAACCGCGGCAGCTTTGATGTGCATGTTCAGTGAGCGCTACAAATGAATCGTAGTTTTTGGCTTGGTTGCTTGGTAACGGTTGGCGGGCTCTCGCCGCACACAGGTCAAATTTCAATAAAAGCTGGCCAGAAACGATATTTTCGATTGCGGTATTTTTATTATTAGAAAGCCCTTATCTATAATATAGGCTTTCTATAGGGCGAGACCAATCGGGATAAAAACTTCGTAACGGTACGTCAGATCGCTCTGAAACTTATACCTATCGATTTGGAATCGAAAAAAAAATTAATTTTTTGTCTGTATGTATGTGTGTATGTATGTATGTATGAGATGAAATCGATTACAGGTCGCAATTTTGGAGATAACAAGTTGAAATTTGGCATAAAGGTAGAGGTCCACAAACCCTCGGAAGCTATTGATTTTGGTTACGATCGGTTAATATACAGGGTGTGAAAACAGGACAAGTTACCATTTTTTGGCGTTTTTGCCATTTTTGTCCGTGCAAACAAGGACCAACTTTTCTTTTTTTTATGTCAAAAGAAAGTATTCGGTAAGACACGTATTTTTGTTCCTTTGCTCTTTTGCTCTAATTGTTATACAGGGTGTGAAAACAGGACAAGTTACCGTTTTTTGGCATTTACAGGTCGCAATTTTGAAGATAGCGACTTGAAATTTGGCATAGAGGTAGAGGTCCACAGACCCTTGGAACCTATTTTGGTTACAATCGGTTAATATACAGGGTGTGAAAACAGGACAAGTCACCGTTTTTTGCCATTTTTGTCCGTGTAAACAAGGATAATATTATTTTTTTATGTCAAATGAAATTATTCGGTAAGACACGTATTTTTGTTCCTTTGCTCTTTTGCTCTAATATTTATCCAGGGTGTGAAAACATTACAAGTTACCGTCTTTTGGCATTTACAGGTCGAAATTTTGAAGATAGCGACTTGAAATTTGGCATAGAGTTAGAGGTCCACAAACCCTTGGAGCATATTGATTTTGGTTACGTTCGGTTAATATACAGGGTGTGAAAACAGGAAAAGTTACCGTTTTTTGGCATTTACAGGTCGCAATTTTAAAAATAGCGACTTGATATTTGGCATAGATGTAGAGGTCCATAAGCCCTCGAAGCCTATTGATTTTGGCTACGATCGGTTAATATACAGGGTATGAAAATAGGAAGAGTTACCGTTTTTTGGCATTTACATACAGTTCGTAATTTTGAAGATAGCGACTTGACATTTGGTATAGAGGTAGATGTCCACAAGCCCTCGAAGCCTATTGATTTTGGTTACGGTCTGTTAATATACAGGGCGTGAAAACAGGACAAGTTACCGTTTTTTAGCATTTTTGTCCGTATAAACAAGGACAAACTTTTCTTTCTTTCGATGCCAATTTATAAGTAGAGGTGAAAGTATATTAGCATTTTTTGTTGACAACATGGTTACCATAGCAACCAATTATTAATATGTATATCACTAACAAAAGATATAGTATGGTACTTAGGATTGTTTATGAAGCTTAATTTGATACTAAAAAATTGGTTGCTATGGTAACCAAAAAAAGTAAAAAATCGTCATAATTCGTCAATCGTACGACTTAGAGATTTGATATTTAATATTTAGGTAAAGATTAAAAAAAAATTAACGATTGACGTTGACCGACTGGTTACCATGGCAACCAAATTGAAATTTATCGCGGTAAAATCAGACTAGCGATTGGTAACTCTAATTATAAGAGCTTTCTAATTATAGGCCACGGTACGGATAGGAGCGTGGCAACGCGCGAGGTCCGAAGGGCCTCGCGCGTGCCGCAGGCACGAGCGGCCATGCCGCTTATTATTAAGGCCAGCTTTGCTAGAAGTTCGACCACTGTGCGTCGTGTCAAAGGCTGCCTGCCAATACCCTACTAGTTTTCGCGCGGGGAAGAAAACACACCTTTGACGAATAGTTAACGTTCGGTGGTACGGCTGAATCCAATTTTTACGATACTGAGGCTCTTATTTGATTTGAATTTACGATGCACTTCAGAAGAGCTTATTATCCCCTCTTCCGATACTATAACAATCTATTTCGATATTTTGAAGAAGACCCTAGAATTATGTAGGTAATTCTTAGGAGGGTTTAATCATTCCTTGATTCTTCTGAGCCTTCCTCACAAACTGTCGGTTATGTAGAAATCTATGAATGAAATTCACATATACGTTGGAAAAACTCAAATGGATAAAATCAAGTATATTAAAGAAACACACACTGTAAGTGGACCAAATATAGGTATATATCCGATACTGATGTCTTTATGTAATCATCGCTATATTTAACTATTGAAACATCGCTGTACCTAAATATCCAAATATAGATAAATTGCTTCAATATATTGATATATTAATATATGTATGAATATTTTGATTAGGATCTATCGAATTTCCAATATATCGATAATTCTAAGAAAATATATTTGTATTGTATATAATATATTATATATCAATATATGTATTCATTTCCTTCTTATTCGATATCTTTCAGACAGTGGCTCGAGTGGAATTGTCACTCTGTATAGCGGCTCAATAAACCGAGTTCATGTCAGGTTATCCATTTTATTTTAGTAAAGCTGACCGTTATTATACAACACACAAAAATAATTATAGAAGCTATACATTATTTTGAATTTAATTCCGGATATATAGAAATACAAACAACCGTCTATCACTGCTCTTGTTGACCTCATTTCTCCTGTAATAGGGCGTTTAGGGAAACAATAGCTCGGACGATTTCAGCAAATGCCATAAATGAAATTAATTTCCAGCATCAAACGTTTAATTAAACTAATTAGCGGCTATAGTGAGTCAACAGATATAAAGACATTTGATAAAAGCCCCGTGGAGCAGAAGAAAAGCAGATTTTATTGTTTATAGTTTCATTTAATTTTAAGAAGCCAAGCGCGTAATAAAATTTGTGGAACTGTTGAATTTTTGCGTAACGAAAATAGTATTATCAGAATTTGTTAATAGTTATTTATATAGCTAGTATTTACTAAGTTTAAGTTGGAGTTGCATTTGAAAGTTGGGGGACCTCCAACTAAAATACGAAATATTTAACTTAGATAAAAAGACAAAGTAGCTTAAGGAAACAGCACCATATGGGTGGACCGATCAGCTAGTAAGAGAAAATGCAAAGAAAATAAGTACACGAAAATACTACGTTTGTACTGGATCAATGAGACGATTGAAATGTCATCCATAAGACGTTATAACGATGACCCTACTAAAGTCGGGCAGTTGTTACGCTTTTTATTGTTACTAATTTTTCTAGGCGCAATTACCTTCACTACAGAATTAGAGAAACTGGTAGTGAATAAAATTCCAAGTTAAATTTAAAATTTGTTACTAAAGGATGGGTAAATCTGTACAAACTGTCGGGAAAGCGTACAAATTATTCCCTAGCTCAAATATCGGAGAGTAGGGGTGGGTATTTATATAATGGCGCCACTGCCGTTTTGAACGGATTGAAAAAAACAGAAAATCCCCCAGTTGTAATTGGAATTCGTAAAGATTTAAGCTTCGCACGACAAATTAGTTAGAAATTAGATCAGATTTCAATGGCAGAAATATATCAGTATCAATAATCGAAAAATGAAGCAAATACTCAAATATTAATCAAAAATCAAAGACAGAAATAAAGGTAAAATCATTAAATCCAGAACTTTTAATTATTGAGCGCAAGTAGTATAAATTAGATACTTACTTCTTGCTATCTCCCTTTTTGGAACACTGATACTACAAGCTAATTAAATGAAACAGGTAGATAGGTAAATAGAAAATTAAAATGGCAAGGTACTTTTGTTACAAGAAAACTTTTGTCTTTTAATCAACTAAATTAAATGAAATGTGTACTACGGTACCACACACTGTACTTGAGATTACCTAACAGTAGTTATTCGGTACAAAACAAAGGTGTTAAAAGCAATATTGAGCTAATTAAAAGTACGGCAAATAACTACGCCAATGATTCGCGAAACTGACTGATTAAATTTTAAAAAATAAACATACGTTAACCCGCCCAAATACGTAAAGTAAATCACTCATTACCCAACAAGTCAAGTAAGCAATAACCATATAACCGAAATATGAACTGATTACCATTTATAAAATATAAGAAAGCAATAAAGATACTGCTAAATAAATTACCAGTTTCAAAGCAAGTAAGCAAATAAAAGTAACAGTTAACTATATAGTTACTAAACTTACCCAGTACACGATCATGCGCTGTTCACATCTTCCAGGCCCTTTAGGATGTAATAATAACTAGTTATCGTCTGGTTACAAGTTAAAAAAATCAACGGTGGAAAAAAATATATGATAAAGCGCTATTGACTAGTTATACTGATGAATACAAAGAATGTTTTGACCTAGTTTTCGGTATAATAAAACTAATACTCCATAATTACGGATTCAATTATGAAAAAACAAAGGCAACCGAATGGTTTGAAACTGCCCGATACCGAGAAATGAATTTTACTTCATAAAATGGTGTATGTAATAGAAATATATA
>MU185390.1:65423-95149 GCA_016904865.1 Pissodes strobi
CGCTGTGTGCGACAATACAAATATATGAATTTACGCGTAGGCAATCTATTATATCGGGTTTCAATGTTTGACGTATACTTTAAATATTTACTACATTAATTGACAATAAGTGTATTTAGGTAGGTTATATGGAAATTTCGACAATAATGTCAAAACTCTCAAATATATAATATATATAGTTTATATTTATGTGAGCGTTTGACTATATCAGATCAATCTGAATAAATATATATTTATTGACAATAAAAATATAACTGTAAAACATCCTACGTGCTTTTATTTGAAACTCTGCGCCACAAATTCCGAATGTTTTGAGATATTATACTTCATTTAAAATGAATTATCCTTCGCATCTCCGCCGTCCCTCATTACACTTTGTAGTATACAATTTTTTCCCAACTGGTACGAGTTTTAAAGAAGTTATCAAAAAACATGATGATGCGTCATTACAATCCGTAACTCAGTTCTTTCTTTTTGCTTTTTGAGAAGAAATATGCCTAGATATCGCATTTCAAGTGTGTGCGCACACAGTGAAAGTGTTAGTGACACGTTTTGCTTGCAAAGAAGGCGAAAAAAGGGGGCCGTAGATTCTACAAGCTGCAGAAACAACTTCGATATTTCCACAGAGGGCTGGAAAATCAATATTCATCGGAAGAACGTGAATCAGGGCGTGAGTCCCTCGGTGAGTCCATATAAAATTATTAGAGGGTAAAAAATAATTATATGCTAAAATTTCTAATATACATAAATACCTGGTTATCTTAAATATATTATGTACGAAATACCGCAATATAGTGAAATTCGATACTTCTTGAAGCACAGCGTGTGACACTCCGTTTTTGGGACACTAATTATAAGTAAGTTTTGATAGGCCCCGGTATTAGTCACGTTCTTGTACGTAGTACGAGAGGTATTATTTGTTATCGCTTGCGCGCGCTTTTTCCCTCGAAACACGACGGGTGATCCTTTTCAGCGGCGAAGGAACAGGCCTTTTACGCTGATTTTTTTTTGAGGCGGATGTAATCGGCTATCAACGTAGTGCTTTTCGTATTAGCTATTGTGAGTCGTTATCGTTTGAGTAGTTTCGTGCTAAAAAAGACGGAATATCTCATAGCGAGGATTTTCCAAACGGTTTTCTTGGGTGAAGACCGCCATTTAAGTTTTTGGCGTTTTTTGTGCTGATTGGTTTTTGCCCTCCGTCTAAAGAGGTGAGTTTTCTTTACTAATAGCAGATGTTTTGCGTTTTTCGTGTCTAATTTAACTGCTTTTTATTGTATTATTTCACTTTTTATTCATTTCGGATCCGAGTAATTAAGCCAAATTATTTCAGTGTGACGTCATCCTAATTAAAGAGACGATTAGAGTTAATAGTTATTTCATTACTGTTAGATTATTCGTGTAACGTCAAACTGATACGAGAGTAATTTAGGCTCGTGAATTCTATATTTGAATAAGTTTGTCGTTGTTTATTTGCTACTGGCCAAATTAATCCTTACTTTATTTCCGGCGAAATGTAACGTAGTTTTTCGACCATTTGAGTAGTTCGATTTCCTTGATCGATTCGAGACAAATTTAGATACGGGGGTACAATATTACCATTGATTTCGTATACACGTTATGCAATGGAAATTAGGAGTTTTATTGTTAATTTTAATATTTATTGTTGCAATCAACTTCTAGTTATTCGTGGTGTTTGATGCTTTTGATTCCTAATTAGACACTAAACTGAGAATCTCGGTTGTCGGGAGCTAGTTAATGCAGTTTGGTTTATACTTAAACTGACTTAGTATTAGGGGAAGCCTCCCATCATATTTTATAATGAAGGGAGTCCATATTTTTGGCGTATTATCGTTCATAATCGTTCACTTTATTAAATTTTGTTCTCGAGTGATTAAAACTAAGAGAAAGACACGCTATCTTTTGATATAAACATTGGAAAGTCGTCCGGATCGACTATTTGCCAAACTTATTTAGGGCAATGTTTACATTTAAGTTTTTGCTGTAATTGGTTCACTATGTGGATGGTACTTGAACTTTTCTTTTGAATATTCGTAAACCGGGATTTTTTTTTATTTTATAATAATACTTTTGGGTCAATCCGATTGTTTATTTGTCCCAATTTATTCAGTATGATTCTACATTAAAGTTCATTTTAGGGCCTTTTGTTTATTAGTTAGCTCATGCTAGAATTCTTTTACCATTATTGCGTGCATTTTATCCGTGCCAGTTTAGAAACAATTCGTTTAGTTGCGTTTATTTATCTTTTATTTCATACTATGGCTGTTACTTACGGCTTTCAAAGTTATTGCAAGTTTATTTTTGCGGTGCCAAGCTTGGCCGAGTTATTGGACTGCTTATTTTCTCCTTTTGGAAGACTCTACATTTATTTTTTTTAACTGATGATGACGGCTTCCCCTGGTCGAATTTAATTTTTGTAGTTTCTAGTATTAAGCTATAATTGTAATGTTTTTTTTTTTCGATTGCTCAACTATATTGTTACGGGGGTGCTTTAATTATTTATTCTTCAAATTTTGGTTCTTTATTGATTTAGATTTAAAATTAAAAAAAAATCTCTTTAATCGGTAATTAGTAATTCTGCTAAAGTATTGTTTTCTGGAAAGATAGTATATATTAGCAATCGATTCATCTATCGTTGTGACTCGTTACTAGGGAATGTTTCCTTTCCTAATGCCGTTCCCCTGGGGTAGGGGAATCTGCTGTTTCACCCGACGAGGATTTAGAAGCCTCCGCACCAGGCAGACCTTTGCTGGTTGGCTTACTTGCCAGACCTGTTGTGATTCTGGGCTAACGGATTTAGTCTACCTGGAGTGACCAGTTCGACCGGTGTGACGAATGGTTGTCGGAGGGCATGTGCCGCCCAGCCAGGTAGGTGGACTTGGACACGCTCGGGAGATCTAAGTTAAGTGTCATACTAGCATTAGATTTAAATTCTTGTGTTTTCAAAATCTGTCATTGTATTTTCCGGTCGCGCACTAAATTTTCGTTTAGTTTAGAACGCATCCTTTATCTTAGCGGCTTTTGTGATCACAACTCCGCGCGGTAGACCGAACCTAAGTTTTCTTATTTTTCTACCCCTATTACTTGCGTTTAAGTAGCGCCTACTTTTTTAACTTTAATCGTTATAAAATTTGGTCGACCACGGATAATACTTCAGTATTTCTTTTATACTTATAGCTAAGTTTTTTATTTTGATAGTTTAGTTTTATTGTTTTTTTTTACTCTAACTACCCCCCTCACATAGCTTTAAGAAGAAAGAGATAAAATAAAATTGATATTAAAGATTTTTGGCATTCGCCATTTACCCTTACGTTTTTGTCGTATGCACCTGTTTATAGGCCCATCTATAGTGCTTTTCAAATAAAGTGATAGTATTTTGTTTGCGGCGTTTTTATTTGGCTTGACAATTTTTGCGCGGCATACATTTCAGCTCTTCTAGATCTGGGGGAAACCTTTTTGGCGAATCTCACCGGCCAGGTTACCTTGAGGAGTGAAAGTCTTGCACCAGGTTCCACGAATAACGCGGGGATCTCCAGTTTGGTCCGTAACGAACTCGGCGGCGCCCAAAGAACCTCTCACTAGGACAGCGGGCAAATTGCGCGCTCACTTTACAACTTGCTACAAGGCCTTGCATTGCAACCTTGAGGGTAAATAATTTTGTGGTGGATTACTGGTCGTATTCGGTAAGTGTAATTAACACTACTCTCGGTGGAGCTCGTCATAGCTTCACGAGCATTGAACAAAAAAAATATATGATTCTTTTAAACAATATAAAAAAAATAATAACATTTCCATTTACACGGAAAGCGCGACGCAAGCGCTTATTGTGAGCATTAAGATAACTAGTTGTTTATGTTAGAAATCGGTTTATCCGATAATGGTTATATTAGTGTCACTAAAATTTTGAGTATATGTGCCATTCTTGGAAGAAATTTACTATACAGGACGATTCTACTTAAGACGATTTTAAAATCATTGCATTGGAGGTAGCGAATTATTACGCTCTTGGTTTCGGTTCCAAAACAGAAATTACAGTATTTGCAGATACTGTAAATATGCTAAAAAATCGTTGCATTTACAGATGCAGTCGATAGCATAACCAGGGTTAAGCAGCAAGCAAAAAGGTGAATATGTCGTTGTATTAGCAGATACAATCGATCGTACCCTCCCCTGTCTGCAATTGCAGTTGCAGATAGTGAACATATTAATTTTTCTGTTCAAAGACAGTAATTTCTCGATTATTTTTCCTAGGTTTATTTCAATATTTAATAGAAAAAATTTAAATTCGATCAATGTTTACTCTTCATATAACCTTCAAACGTCAGATGGAAGGCGAACGTAATAGTAATTAAAAATAAGAATTGTTGGTTGCCTATGGACAAATATAATAAATGGAAGGGATATTCTTGGAACGTTGCCAGACGTTATATTCGCTAAGCGGTCGTCGTGCGATTTTGACGTGGTTACGATTCAAGCCATCAAGAAAATACATAATTAATCGATATGCTACCCTTGTTTTGTTGTTAAACGACTGTTTTTCGCTTTCGCTTTAAAAATGCGCAGTCAGGATGTTTTAGCAAATGCGTGTATTCCCTAACTTGGCAACGTCGCTCGAATTGCTTCGCAAATGTTTCAGCTTTGAATCCGGCACTAGCTAAGGTACGTTTAGGTTCGCTTGATTGCAAATGCGTTGAACAGATTTGGTGTTAGGAGTTTTAAATGGCGCCGGCCGGAACAAATTGGTTTTTGGTTGTTTGAGCATTGATGGATATCGTTGGATTTCTTTGTTCTGCCAGCAGTACATAGTATCATGCAGCCTTATGTACTTTTCATTACATATTGCAGATGTTGGTAGATTTGGCGACAAACGGCTGGTAGTATTTTGCGTAGGCTACAGGACAGTGTAAAGTAGGCCTGTGGACCGAGTTTTTGTTAGCTTTTTAACATAGAATTTCACGATCTAGGTAGTCGATTTTGCCAGATTTCGTTCTCTTTCTTCAAAAACTCTCAATTCACCCTGAGGGGGACTATACTTATTTCGGGTATAAAGTGGCATAGTTACTAGGTTGCTGTAGTAAATGGCTTGACTGATTGATTGGTTTTTACTTGAAGTCAAGATTTTTGGTTGGTGACTTGCCACGTGCAGTGGATTTTGGAACCAAGTACGCCGTTTCCTTCCTCGAGGAATGCCTGTAGAAGAGAGCGTTGCTCCCATTTCGTCATTACCATCGAAAAACCATACGTAGTTAAATAAATAAATATACATATCTTAGTAGAGCTTTTCTACAACCAGAGCTGTTTAAGATCATTTAAAAAAAAATTAAACCAAAGATCAAAGATACTTTTCATTTGGACAAACGATTTAAATTAAAGATCGTTTTGTATATAAAGAAAGATTTAAATAATAAACATTTTTTATATTCAAATCTTTTTGACATTTTAACTCATTTTAGGAAATATATAAATCTTATCAAAATATTTAAATGTTTTTTAAAATTTAAATCTATTGAAAAGATTTAAATTTTTCCTAAAATGATCTAAAATGTAAACAAGATTTATATAATTTGTTTGGTTATGTACAGGGTGATCCAACAAGGACTAGACAAGGCAATTTTTTAACTTTCCCTGTACTGTTATAAAAAAAAACTGAAAGAGCCATCTTATGTAATTTTCTCTCGCGAATTCGGCTATGTTCAGCAAAAAACAATTGAACATCAAATAAAAGTGCTAGGGGTTACTTTGATATATTTTTTTAAATGGAACACCATATCCGAATTCGCGGGAGAAAATTACATAAGAGGACAAGGTACAGGGAAAGTTAAAAATCGCCTTGTCTAGTCCTCGTTGGATAACCCTGTACAACGAATTGACGTCATTGGTTTTGTACCATTAAACACCCCTTAGAGCGTAATCAAAATGTTATTTATATAAATCGAGTGAAAAAAAAACAAAAATGTGACGTCACCCAATCTAAATTTTAAAAAACAATAAAATCTTAAATAGGTCCGTCAAAATATCATACAAAACCAAATTAAAATGTTATTTAAGCCTTGTTTTTTTAATGGAATTTTTGACACATTGTTAAATGTTTAAAAGCCGTTAGCATTCACATAATTGTTCACTTTGCATTTCTTATTATGTTAGCCGATTATATTAATTAAAATGAACATACTAACAACATCAAACATACTAAATAGCTCATTATGTGCATGCTAGCAGCTTTTAAATATTTGACAATGTGTCACAAATTCCATTAAAAAACACAAGCTTTAATTTTTCTTGACAATTGCTTTTTGATAAAATCAACTTGAAATTTGACAGAATCCTATTATTTCAATTAACTTTTTTTTTATTTTTAATTTGAATTTTTCCTAGATATATTCGTCTGGCGGAAAAATCTATTTTACTTTTTAGCTAGGTTTTCTATGGTATTTTGTTTGCTTATCTCAGAGTGATTACTTCGTTAGGGGTTTGTTTATGACGCAGAAACTTCGAATTATCGGAAATATATATTTTTAAGAAATCAATATATACATAAAAAAATTAAGTAACACGCATTAAAAAAAAGTCATTACAAAATACAAAATAAATATAGAACTAAAACACTTAGGATGTATTTATTGCTGTATTTTATTATAGTTAAACTCTTTTTAATGATTTAAATATTTTTAAAGATTTAAATCTAAATCTGTTTAAGGATTTAAATTTTTTTGAAGATTCAGATCGTTTTACTGATTTAAATCCTTTTAGAAAGATTTAAGTCCTATTTTTAAATCAAAAATCAAAGATACTTTTCAGAAATATTTAAATCATAACTTAAAAACCACTTTCAGAAAAAATATTTAAACTTAAAGTATTTAAATCAAAAAATGTATTTAAATCACAAAAATGATTTAAATCTCACTGATGGTGACAGTTCTGTCTACAACAAAGCATACCTAATGAAGCGATAAAAGTTATTATTTCTTCATGGACAGATAGCACCATTAAACAATACGAAAATACTTAAAATAAATGAGGGAATTTATGTTTTTTGTAAGCACCAACAAACATATAACAATAACCGTAACTTATTCTTGAGTTCCTTAACATTCAATTGTCTTCGGGGTCATCCTACTCTACCATGAACTCACACAAATCTGCACTTTCTCTAATGTTGTATATTAAACAAAAATACGAAGCGGCAAAAAAAGGGTTCCTCAATGGAACATTTAACATAAGACCCCCAAAACCAAAATACTCAATTACTTGGGATCATACCCAGTTCTATAGCACTTAAAGAACATATACCCTCACGAATCATTTTATATCTACAAAACTAACTTTAAAACTAGTAACACTCTTAGTATTAATAACGGCACACAAATCACAAACAATCTCAAAAGTAAAAATAGACAATATTTTTTAAATATGATGACATAATTGAAATCAGAATCCCGGATAAAATAAAAGCAAGTGACTTAAACAGGCTTCAACCTAACTTGGTATTACCTTATTTTATTAAACAACCTCAGCTATGTATAGGCACACTATTAGAGACTTACATAGAACGCACAAAAGGAAAAAGGGTGCTACCAGTCAATAAAAGGTGAATAGTTCGTTGTATTAGCAGATACAATCGATCGTACCCTCCACTGTCTGCAGTTGCAGTTGCAGGTAGTGAACATACCGATTTACTGTAAATATGCTAATAGATCGTTGCATTTGCAGATGCAATCGATACCATAAGTAGCAAAACCAAAGTATATTTAATACTCACTCACAACCAGCAAGCAGTCAAACCATTAGCAGATGGGTCAAGTCAATACTAAAAGCCAGCAGTATAAACATGGAAATCTTTGGGGCAGACAGCACGCGACACGTGGCAACTTCAGCAGCTCACATCACAGAATGGGAGTTACATTACAAACCATTCAGAAGACAGCTGGCTGGACAGAAAAATCAAAAATATTCTCAAAATTCTATAAGAAATCTATCGCGGGTAATCCCACTGAATTTGCATCCTGTTTATTGAACTATATGTTCTTAGGAATCATATAAATATTAAGTTACAATTATAACTTACTCACCAACGTATTATCATATTACATAAGAATATAAGTATAGTATTAAAAATAAGTTAACAAATAAGTTAATATCAGTTAAGCGTCAAACATGATATTTGAACCTTCATATGTGTATTATTAAATCTAATGCTTATAAATTTAGATTTTAGTTTATAAAAAGGGCCTTGCAAACCTAGGACTACAGAAAAATCGCAATTTTCAGTTAATGTAGATTACATCGCAAATATTTTAAACAGCTACAAAGAGTAATGAGGGACGGCGGAGATACGAAGGATAATTACAAGATCAATCGATTTACCTGTAAGGAAGATCGATCGAAATTATCCGAGCATCTCCGCCGTCCCTCATTACAAACCCACCCAGTTTTTACCTTCTCCCTATCACCCCAAATGCAATGTAATCAGAAGTCTCAGGAATAAATTTTAATGACACAAGAGGGCGAATCATCATTTTTCGATAACTTCTTTAAAACATGTACCGGTTGGGAAAAATTGTATACTACAAAGTGTAATGAAGGACGGCGGAGACGGCGATCTTCCTTGCAGGTAAGTCGATTCATGTTGTAATTATCATCCATAATTTTGGGGGTTATAAAGTTTAAATTCGTCATCAAATTATTGATCAACATATTGATACCGTTGACTAAATAATAGAGGCTAATAGGATATTTTCCTTTTAAAATATAGACGGGCGGTAGACATATTAAACATAATAACGTTTTAAATTCACTTTGCTGTCTAGTCGAATATAACGAAATTAAATTCCAACCATCACTTATAAAGTTCCGAAATACGTTATTGATTATACAGCCCCTATTTGGAACAAAGAAAGTTACGAAAGATTTTATCTTTCACAAAGCCTATTTAATACAAAAATCCTGCTTCCTTGAAATTTCATTTAGAACAGTACACTATTAGGTTTATAAGAGGCTTATGTAGAAACGCAAATGCAAACTCAGAGACCGAACATTATTTAATTACACAGCTCAATTTAATGTCTTTTGAAAAGCGCTTGATTGCAACTCTTAGATTTGATCTTTAAATTTAAAAGAAGACTGGGTTTTCGGTTTAAATATATTAAACATTTTTGATTGTTCGACATAAATAATGGTAGCATGTTATTTGATACGCGTATAATAATGGAATTAGTCTACACGTGGCAAGTTTTGACGTCAGTGAAAAACATAAAAAAACATTGATCTATTTAAAAGCAAATTACAACAAATTAGAAAAAATATCATGTACCGTATCTATTAAAATTGCACCGTGTTCATCCAATTATGTGTACTAGTTTGTATAATATCATATTCGTCAAGGTATGTATAAATAAATAACCCTACACTTCCTTGTTTGCATATGACCTATTTATCATAAATTACACCTTAAACTTAATTAATTTCTTTTTGCTCTTCGGTTAAAAAAAATGTTGCTTTTAAATGCTCTAGTCAAACAAAGGGCTACAGTTACTAAAATGATAAAGTTTTACTTTGCAATATTACCAAATAACAGCTTGCTAAAGCAAAATTCACTACGTCCATTTATTATGGAATAGCTAAAAAAGTACCTACTTAAATTTTAAACACTTGTATTTTCATCAAATTTTGATCAATCCGTTCCCTTTTTGGGTTATTAGGTAGATTTACTCTTGATCTACTTAGTACAAAGTGGTTTTCCATACTTTTACTCTGTTTTATACAGGGTCATGTCGAAAGCATCAAGGCTTGTAAAATCATCTCATTTTAAAATTGGTGTTTAATAAATTCAAAGCAACTAACATTTGATTTTAGTAACGTGTTGGTTACAGGTTTCCGTTAAGTAGTTACTGTTGTAAAATTAGTGTTTTATAAGATCACACTTACGTGAGTATTGACAATGCAATTCATTCAGCGAGCTCCACCCGGTATATAGCCGGAGATTGAGGTGACCATGAAACAAAAATATTAACCAATTACTGTATTGACTGACAATGATAAAAATAAGGTGTACTCACCAGGGAACCTCTGTTCCCTTGCTTCATGCAAATATCCATCAATATACGCAATACTATATTATTATATAATCTCAGACATATACCTTCTTTCTTCGACGACTAGCTAGTGTCACCTGAAATAGTTTGGGCTACCCCAGACGCTCCACTGCTGCTAAACAGTAAGCATCTCAACACCCGGAAACTAAGATAACATAAACCGAGATCTTAGAACCCAAGTGTGCCAATCGAGGTGACAGGTGAGGGCCCTTCTAACTCACTAGTACCAACTCGAAGGCATCCGCGCGAAAGGGCATCCCGGTCATTGCTACACAATCGACCACAACCTGGTAATACCTTGCCCAATGGCAATAAACTCTGGTATACCATCAAAACTCCTGCCATGGACTTTAATAACAATATAAACAATTATTCACATGTCGACATGATTTCACACAAAACAACCACACATAGGTAAACTATGACCACTCTATATACATGGGTCTTAATCGGCTAAAGTGCTAGCACTCACTGGCCTGACTGCACTGCCTTAGTTCGTGTTTTAGGTCTCTCCCAATCTCTGGATCATATTATTTGTTTATGTTAGAGTATCAGTTTTCATGGGTTTAAGCTAAATGTCACGGACGGTTGGGTAGCATTTTAAGTAATACAGGATATTCATAAAAATATGTTTATTAAATATTTTAACTAATATTAGTATATTTTACACTGTACTAATTACAGCGCAGTGCCGTTCGTGTTTCTTAAATAAAATAAGATTTAAAAAATCGTGATATTGCCAATTAATTATGAACTTAAAACACTTCGTTGCTATAGTGATTTTCCTTGCTATCTTAGTCAGGTACATAACATACTGTACCAGTTACAGCGCAGTGCCGTTCGTGTTAATAAAAAAAAATATAAACATCGTGATGTGGCCAATTATGGACGTACCTACTTAAGAGTTATTTCAACTGGGGATTAAAAAAAATTGTACTTAAAAATTACAAATTTATACAGGGTGATATCGAAAATATCAAAATTTGTACGTGAAGCAAATTTTTAAATTAAAGTTTAAACAATAAAAATTTAATTCTATTAGCGTGTTGTTTACAGGTTTCGGTTAGGCACTTACTGTACTAATTACAGCGCAAAACTGTGACTCCAAAGATCTAAAAGAACAAACATGATGTATGTACAAGGGTATCAAAACGTAACAGTACTAAATAACATACAAAAATAACAATTTAAAGAACTAAAAGAACAACTTAATTGCACGAAAAAAAATAATAGGTACCGTGTGTACTTATGACTGCTCGACACCGATTTGGCAACTCAATATTAAATTTCTTATAAAACCCTGCTCCATGGTATGCCATATTCTACGCAAAGAGACAATCTTAGCTCGGCCAAAGTTTCTGGTGGATTAGCTTCTGCGCGAACTTCTCTACCCATTCGGTCCCACAAATGCTCGATTGGGTTGAGGTCTGGACTTCGAGCACACCAGTTCATTGTAGTAATCCCAGTGTCGGCTGATACTCCCTCACTATCCTCGCCGTATGCGGACGCGCGTTATCATGCATGAAAATGAAATTGTTCCCAATAAAGGGAGCAAAAGGCACAACATGCTCTTCAAGAATGTCCGTAATGTACCTATCACTCGTTAAACGATCTATAAAAACTACCGTGTTTGCCTCTACCACCGTCTATAGATATTCTAATAAGTCCGCTCACTCCAGCATGCCGTGGAAAATACTGCCGTTGACCTTGAACACACTCAGCCACTGTACAGTAAACGAATGGGTGGAGCTACGGTGTACGATCAATATGAACTGCCGCTCGATTATTTTTATACGGGGAGCGTTCTATTAGGAATAAATGATATGAATATGATTAGGTATTAATGTTTGGATTATTTATTTGTTATGAACAACTATTGACATTATCTGTCTCATTTATAGCTCATTAATGATACTACTTTGTAATAGTTACTTAGTATTATAAAAAATAAGTAAATAATAAACGAAATATTATCTACGATATGGATAAAAATACCAGTAGGTACAACTTGTATTGTTTAATTACGAACACAAGTTACAAAATATAACAGGAAAATAGCGACAATGGAATAATTTTAACCTGATATTGTCGGCTGTCGATAGGTATCGATATTTTATTACATTTTGCTATTAATATGACAAATGTGTTGTAACAGTGGATGTCGTCTTTAAAAAAAAAATTAAAACACCAACTAACCTGTCTAACCTGTGCCACACCCATAACTTAACCCAAGCATTAAAAGTGTTTTCCATCTGGGGTTTTTTTATTCTTAATTAGTGGTTAAAATAGCGATCATTAATTTGGGCGAAGGTAAATATTAGATATCCACAAATTATCCGCTATTTTGATATTCTTTGGATTCATGTAAGTGATTTTTCAAAGCCATGCATGTAACGACACGATATGGAATTTTCGTCTCGCAAGAGAAATAAAGCATATGACTCTCTCTCTCTTCCTCTTTCTCTTTTATGGAATCGGTAAAGAATCAATTAATTTTTATGAGACGAAGTGAAACTAACCGAAAGTTGATTGGACGACTAACCCAAATCTATTAAAATTGATTATGACGCATCGGAACTGCTTCAAATGACCAAAACGAGTTGAGACTAAGTGAAACTAACCAAAAGCTGATTCAGCGACTCACCCAAACTAACCAAATCTTAGATTATAACATATCGGAACTGGTCCAAATGATTAAAATAAGTGATATTAAGTGAAACTAACCGAAAGTCGATTCGACGACTAACCCAAACTAACCAAATCTATTAAAATTGATTATAACGTATCGGAACCGACTCAAATGGCTAAAATAGGTTGAGACTAAGTGAAACTAACCGAAAGTTCATTACACGACTAACCAAAACTAACCATCTAACCAAATATATTACAATTGATTATATCGTATCGGAACCGGTTCAGATGTCTAAAATAAGTTGAAATTAAGTGAAACTAACCGGAAGTTGATTCGATGACTAACCCAAAATAACCAAATCTATTAAAATTGTTTATAACGATCGGAACCGACCCAAGTGACTAGAATAAGTGAAACTAACTGAAAGTTGATTCGGCGACTAACCCAAACTAACCAGATCTAATAAAATTGGTTAGAGCATATCGAAACCTGATCAAATGACTAAAATAAGTTGAGACAAAGTAACCGAATGTTGATCAGACGACTACCTAAATGTATTAAAATTGATTATAACGTATCGAAAGTTCAAATGTCAATAATAAGACGAGACTAAGTGAAACTAACTGAAAGTTGATTCGGCGACTAACCCAAAGTAACCAAATCTATTAAAATTGGTTATAGCGTATCGGAACCGCATCAAATGACTAAAATAAGTTGAGACTAACCCAAACTAACCAAATCTATTCAAGTTAATTATAACGTATCGGAACCGACTCAAATGACTAAAATAAGTTGAGACTAAGTGAAACTAACTGAAATTTGATAGACGACTAAACAAACCTAACCAAATCAATTAAAATTGATTATAATGTACCGGAACCGGCTCAAAAAAGTAAAATAAGTTGAGACTCGCTAACGAAGTAGTCACTTCTATCACGTATACTGTGCTACTCGTTACTTTTTTAATAAAAAATCATTAAAAACTTGTGTACAAATCTGCTGTAATGGCTACTACTTTTCTCTGCCGACTTTCATTGTATTGTTTTGTTTTTATTGAAATAACGCAGACGGCGCATGAGAGGTTTGTAGACAATGCTGTGTTCCCAGATTAATTCTTTAATTCTATATGGTTTTAAATTAAAATGGTACATTTCTCAGTTTGAATATTTTATGTTAGTCAATAGTTGTGTTGTGCTGAATTTAAAATATATATCTATATAATATCTATTATTCCTGAAATTATTATTTTATATAACTTATTAAAGCGAGGCAAAGCGATAGTGATATTAAGCTGATAAGAATTGATATTATTCATTGCTCTATATTAAAGGTCGAAAAGGGGATTTGCGGAGCATGATTATTTTTCTTGCTGACTATAGGTATTTTGTTTCCTTATATTCCTTGCGTTTCTATACCAGCGTCTAGCGTCTGCGGTATAACTACTTGAAATCATGCGCAGTTGCATTTCGGGATCAGCTTTTGTGGTTGTGATACTACGGCCCGGGTTCGATTCCCGTCGGTGACATGTTTCATTTTTATTTTTTTGGTTATATTTGTTAGTAGGGGTTAATTTTCGTTTAGTGTTAGGCAGGGTTGGTCAAGCGTGTAGCGCCCCCGTCTCAATGCGCTTGTTTGATTCATTAAAGTTAGTTTCGATTATATTTGCTTAATATTGGATACTGACGCGCGCGTAGCGAGTAGCACAGGACACGTGATTGAATTAAATACTTCTCAAGTTTCAACTAATTTTATTTATATGAGCCGGTTTCGATACGTTTTTATAATCAATTTTTATACATTTGTTTAGTTTTGGTTAATCGTCTAATCAACTTTCTGTTAGTTTCACTTAGTCAACTTATTTTAGTCTTTTGATCAGGTTGCGATATGCTATAATTAATTTTAATAGATTTGGGTAGTATGGGTTAGTCGCCGAATCAACTTGCATTTAGTTTACTTTGTCTCGACTTATTTTAGTGAATTCATCCGGTTAGTTTCACTTAGTCTCAACTTACTTGAGTCCTTTGAACCGGTTCCGATACGTTATAATCAATTTTAATACATTTGGTTAGTTTTGGTTAGTCGTCTAATCAACTTTCAGATAGTTTTACTTTGTCTTAACTTATTTTAGTCATTTCAACAGGTTGCGGTAGGTTACAATCAATTTCAATAGATTTGGTTAGATTGGGTTAGTCGTCGAATCAACTTTCGGTTAGGTTCACTTTGTCTCGACTTATTTCAGTCATTTGATCAGGATCCGATATGCTATAACCAATTTTAATAGATTTGGTTAGTTTGGGTTAGTCGCCGAATCAACTTTCAGTTAGTTTCACTTTGTCTCGACTTCTTTTAGTGAATTCAACCAGTTCCGCTAGTTTATAATCAAATTTAATAGATTTGGTTAGTTTGGGTTTGTCATCGAATCAACTTCCGGTTAGTTTCACTTAGTCTCAACTCACTTGAGACATTTGAACCAGTTCCGTTATGTTATAATAAAATTTAATACATTTGATTAGTTTTGGTTAGACGTCCAATAAATTTTCAGATAGTTTCACTTTGTCTCAACTTATATTAGTCATTTCAACCGGTTCCGGTAGGTTACCATCAATTTGGTTTGGTTAGATTGGGTTAGTCGTCGAATCAACTTTCGGTTAGATGCACTTTGTCTCGATTTATTCTAGTCATTTGATCAGGATCCGATATGCTATAACTAATTTTAATAGATTTGGTTAGTTTGGGTTAGTCGCCGAATCAACTTTCAGTTAGTTTCACTTTGTCTCAACTCATTTTATTCATATCAACCGGTTCCGATAGGTTATAATCAATTTTTATAGATTTGGTTAGATTGGCTTAGTCGTCGAATCAACTTTTGGTTAATTTTACTTAACTTATTTAAGTCATTTGATCCGTTTCCGATACGCTATAACAAATTTTAATATATTTGGTTAGTTTGGGTTAGTCATCCAATCAACTTTCGGTTAGTTTCATTTAGCCTTACTTATTTTAGTCATTTAAGCCGGTTCCGATACGTTATAATCAATTTTAATAGATTTTGTTGGTTTGGGTTAGACATCCAATCAACTTTCGGTTAGCTTCATTCACTTCGTCTCATAAAAATTGAATAATTCTTTACCAATTCCATAAGAGAGAAAGAAGGAGAGATCACGTGTAGTTACATAACAGTCATCAACAGTACAATAAGAAAAACTACCCTTAGCCATCTTACCCATATATATTTTTTAAATAGCGTATAGCGTAAATCGTGCGAAAACTATTCCGTAAAAATAAATTCACACCGTCCGATCGCGGAAGTACTTGCGAAAACTGGGTCACGGCTAAGCCGTGACATTGACAGACGTCAATGTCAATGCCGATGGGTGAGGGATTGGCGCAGGCAGGAGGGAAATTTTCCGCGGTACGCTCGAGTGAGCGGACTTATTAGAATATCTATAGACGGTGCCTCTACAGATATGCCTCCCCAAACCATAACAGATCCACCGCCATAACTAACATTCTCTTTGAAGTTGCACTGAGCATAACGTTCACCAGGTCTTCAAAACACTTTTAAACGTTTATCATTGGTGTAAAGACAAAAACGGGACTTGTCACTAAATAAAACATTACCCCACTCATCTTCACCCCACGGCAAGTGCTCTCGAGCAAAGTCCAATCGTGCATGTCGGTGACATGGTTTCAGCTGTGGACCTATCGCTGCTTCGTACGGTTTCAGTAGGGCGAGGGCCTCTTGTAAATGATTGAGTATTGTTTGCTTGCAGAGTCGAACGTCGTGAACATTTGACATCCGCGCCTGTAGCTTAGTACTGGTTGTAAATCGCTCCCTAAGGCATTGCAATCTTAGAAACCGATCCTGATTAGCAGTTGTTTTTCTTGGTTTACCTTGTCCCACTCTCCTTTGATTTGCGCCGGTTTCTCGATATCGTTTCAAAATTTTTGAGATGGCCCCCTGGGTCTTATTCATCATTCTGGCAATATCAGACTGAGACCGACCTTGCTCAAAGAGTCCTCTTGCAAAAGCACATTCTTCAGGAGAAATGAATCGATTATTAACATTCATCTTGAAAAACACTATAAACTTGCAAAACCTTCTCAATATATTAATGAAAGCTGTCAATAAATTTATAACTTTGACAAATTGACCATCGGTTACCTAGCAAACAAAATCACTTAGGGAATGATTTAAATCAGTACTATAGCTGCTAGATTTAATATCGAGTATGCCAAATCGGTGTCAAGCAGTCATAAGAGCTAGTGGGGGAAATACACGGTAATATTTTTTTTCGAACATTTAAGTTGTTCTTTTAGTTCATTAAATTCTTACTTTTATTGCTATTGCTGATACTGTAATAGTTATACTGTTATGCTTTGATACCCCTGTACAGCATGCATGTTCTTTTAACTCTTTAAATTCTTATAGTTTTGCGCTGTAATTAGTACAGTACCTACCTAACAGAAACATGTAACCAAGACGCTAATAAAATAAATTTTTTATTCCTTTGATTATTTTAAACTTCGATTTTAAAATTTGCTTCACTTACAAACTCTGATATTTTCGAAATCACTCTGTATAAATGTGGAAGTTTTAAGTATTTTTTTGATCCCCTTGTGCAGGTTGCTTTAACTTCCTGTACTTTAAACAGTTGAAGTAACTCTTAAGTAGGTACGTCCATAATTGGCCACATCACGATGTTTGTATTTTTTTATTAACACGAACGGCACTGCGCTGTAACTGGTACAGTATGTTATGTACCTAACTAAGATAGCAAGAAAAATCACTATAGCAACGAAGTGTTTTAAGCTCATAATTAATTGGCAATATCACGATTTTTTAAATCTTTTTTTTTTTAAGTGACACGAACGGCACTGCGCTGTAATTAGTACAGTAACTACCTAACGGAAACCTGTAACTAACACGCTAATAAAATCAAATGTTTATTGCTTTGAATTTATTAAAATGAGATGATTTTACATGCCTTGATGCTTTCAACATCACTCTGTATAAAACAGAGTTAAAGTAAGGAAAACCACTTTGTACAAAGTAGTTCAAGAGTAAATCTACCTAACAATCAGAAAATGGAACAGATTGATCAAAATTTGACGAAAATACAAGCGTTTAAAATTTAAGTACTTTTTAGCTATTCCATAATTCCTAATTAAATACACGTTTACTGCGCATTGTATGTAACTTTACCCGCGCCTTCACTCCCACCTCCACCCTCAACCATGTGTATAAATTTATTTTTAGATATTTCAATAAATGGTGTGTTAGCTGTAAGAACAGAGTTTAAAGATTTATTTTCATTATTAATATGGACCATTTCCAAAAATAATATTTTTCTATAGTTTTCACATCTAAAGATAGTTGTAATTGTATTCGTGTAATTAGAATAGTGGTCACTATTTTGAAAATGATGTGCCAAAGCCCAAGATTTTTTACCTATTCAACTATCATTTTTATGTTGAGTGGTACACTGTTTTAAATTTGTGTGTGGTTTGATTTATGTAACATTAATTGCTTATTACATAGACTGAGTTTTATTTATCAACATTGCCTTATTTCAGCTGTACCTTCTGATGAAAGTATGAATAAAGAGCCCATATATAGAGAATATTTAAAAAAAAAGTAGTTTAACGGTAAATAATAATTTTCCTGTTTATGTTCTGGTTAAATCGGAAGTTGGTGCCAGATAATAGGTCATTAGTAACTAAGATAAAAAAGGGCAGTCGTCTAAGTTAGACCGTTTGGATCCTACAAACACTCAAAGTGATGAAAATGGCGTTTATCACATGCCAATATTTCGAGAACAAATGAATTTGGACGTATATCAAATGTACAGGGTGGCTCGTTTATTATGGGATGACATTTTATCTCAGAATCTACGGGGTATACGAAAAAATGTGTAATACAAAAGTTGTTTGGATTTACTTAAACTTTTAAAATATTATATTTTTATATAAACAGGGTGTTAGTATTTTCATGGACAAGTATCAACTTCCTTATTTTAAACACAATACCCTATATATTAAGGCACTTTTAAATTCTGGATATATTTTATATATAATATCCTACACCCAAGTCTAACCGTTTTTGACATATTTTGAATTTTATGCCAAAAATGACGTTTGCATAATTATATCGAATTATGCATTAAAATGACATTTTTTAGTAACTGATTTGCAACCATAAAATAAAATTCAATATCGGTATCCATATAAAATTCCTATTCCGGGGTTTAAATGTTGATGATTAATGGCGGATGGGCGGGGCTTAGGCTCTATTGTCGCCACTGATTGTATAAAGCTACTATATTAGGGTTGCCAGACGTCCCATATTTCCCGGGACGTCCCGTATTTTTGCCATAAATTTAATTGTCCCGCCGGGACATCTGACGTCAATATTTCGGCTATGTACTACAAAAATTACAACATTAAACAAAGACTCATTTTGTTTTTGTTATATGTATACTATCTAATTTGTAGTTTTCGGTTTGATTAAAACTTTATCAAATTTGTACAGGGTGGCTCGTTTTCGTGTCTACGTATGAGGAACTCGAAACCGAGAGACCCGAAAGTCTGATGAACTTGGCGTTTGCCTGCGTATTTATATGTTACAAAATGCTGATGGCTGCGTCATTAAGGATTAAAATCGCTCCCGTCAACCGCTCAAGTTGTTTATAATTAACAGTCAATGTTTATATAACATTTGTCAAGTTCAAGTTTAAACTTACGACAGGGTGATATTTAATTAATGCATTTAAGTAGTTCACAATACTATAGGTACTTTGATGGAAAAACACACCTATTAGAATTTTGCGTATAAATAATACAAATAATAATAATTTATAGGCAAAATTCTAATAGGTGTGTTTTTCCATCAAAGTACCTATAGTATTATGAACTACTTAAATGCGTTAATTAAATATCACCCTGTCGTAAGTTTAAACTTGAACTAGACAAATGTTATATAAACATTAACTGTTAATTATAAACAACTTGAGCGGTCGACGGGAGCGATTTTAATCCTTAATGACGCAGCCATCAGCATTTTGTAACATATAAATACGCAGGCAAACGCCAAGTTCATCAGACTTTCGGGTCTCTCAAACCGCTCAGTCTAGTTGCGGGGCAGTACACAGGTACGTCCACTTCTAGCTGTTCTATCCCACAACCCCCATATCTGTGAACACCTTGACACAGGTCCAGGGCGATCAGGTCCTTACCTAACCTGGGTGAACGTATGCACAGGTATATGGCATTCGGGGGCTACTAAAAGTATGAAGAGAGTCGAATTTATGAAGTATCAGAACTTCCAGTAAAGGGGTAGTTTTTGGGGACTGTTAAAAAGTAGTGAAAGTGCCTTAGCAATTTGTGATAATTTTAGACTAGAAAGACTTACCTTATAAATATCAGAACAAATACCTAAATAGAAGACAACTCCGCTGACATAAACCTTAAACTAAGCCTTCCTCGCTTGCGAAGTGATTTAATATTAATTGAGCGTCGTGACACTCTACGTCAACTACGTCACATCTATAAGCAAGCGTCCAAGCAATTTAATGAATCTACGTCACAATAACAGTAATACATTAAATTAAACAATAAAATCAAGTAAAATCATTAAGTAATTAAACATTTAATAAACGCAGGCTAGGTCAGTTTAGCTATTGCATAAAATCTATACATATAATAAGTACATATGGTTTCGAATCACGCGCCGAGGTACGGCCAAGTGCTGCCATCTACGGGCGGTCGGCGTCACCAAAGACAGAGTGCAGACACCTGCTGCATCCACGGACGCTCGCCGAAGTACGGGCGGTCGACGTTACAAGCGCCATCTAGGAGTCTATGTTCATACCTGGAACAAACAAAGAAAAAAGTTAACTACGTTGTGCTATTTTTGGCGAAGGTGCAAGTTAATACCGAAAACACAAATATAGTAAGGTATATGGAAAAATACAACAGATTTGTATAGGAGAAACTAAAGGAAACCATGGAGCAAGCAAGAGAAACTACTGAAGAGGACGAAGATAAGAAAAATATAATTATATGAAACCAGTACTCAAGTAAAATAAGAAACTAAGCACAAAACTCAAAAACTAGGAGAGACCCGAAGCTTCAAAGTGTAAATAGTGTAAATATAAAACCCAAGTGCTCATAGAAAGTGATATATACAAGGCACTTAGGAAGTTAAAATATAAATAAGAAAAATATATAGTGAAACATAGAAAATATATAGTGAAACATAGCATAATATAAGCCAGAGTGTAAATAAGACAAGTATATAGATAAACACACTTAGGAAGTTAATAAACTACATAGAAAAATAAACATAGTATAGAACATAGGATTTATGAAGAAAAATGAAGCTAGAATGTTAGCGAGTAAATTAGTAAACTATGTATGCAAAATAAATAGGTGAAGCAAATGTGAAGATATATATAGTAAAGCACAAGTAAATGTGAGTTGCCATTAAAATTGTGTATTGAGAGTATATACAGAAAGAATAAATGTGTAAACGAGGAAGTATTATAAAATAAAGTGTTCTCCGGCCTAAATAAAATTGCAACGAAGGATGATCTAAAAGATAACGCCACAGCAAAAAATGTAGGCATGGAAAAGTTAAGCATATAGGGACTGAAGTAGCCACGCTAACGTACAAGGAAGCCGAAGCAAATATTTTGGTACCCGAGAAGCTCAAAGTTCCAAGGTGAAACGTTACATAAGCAAGAAATGTTTTTGTAAAGCATGAAGAATATAGAAGAAGCATACATAAGTTGAAAAGTTGTTTATGTAAAATGTGAAGAAATATAGAAGAAGATGTTTTTGAGAAGAAGCGTACATAGTGAGGAAATATATAAGCAAAAGGTGTTTATGTAAAGCATACATAAGGTCAAATAATGGAGAAATGTATAAGCAAAAGATGTTTATATAATGTGTGTTTAAAAGAGAGCATACGTGGATATATAAATAATAATAGAATGTTTCTCTTTTTACATAAAGCTAGTCACGTAATGAAGCATAGATGTATAGCATAGCATAGTTACAATGGCCTATATTTTTTACATAAAGCTAGCATCGATATACATAGCGTGCCTATATACATTTAAAGTAAACCTTAAGTGACAGTAACTTAAGATATGGAAAGTAATTATAAGAATCATAGAAAATAAATATATTGGCAAATGTATATGTAAGCGATACCAAGAAGTGTATAGAAAGGCAGTAAGAAATTGTAAATAATTTATATATAACCTTACCTTGAGAACATGCTGCATGGATCCAAATCCAGGAACAGTCAGGAGCCATTGGAGAACGCCAATCGAGTCCATACAGGACTTAGCCATTCGAAGAATCACTAGTAGCAGTTCAGAAGTTGCCCCGTTCTTCGACTAGGGATTCCTAGAAAATAAAAAAGCATAAGAAATTATAATATATGGACGAAATACTTGCAGCAGTAGACAACGAATTAGATAATTTAATAAATAATAGAATAATAACAAACCTTAGAATCTATTCAAGATCAAATCTTGCCAAGTGTCTAATATTGCCAAAAATCGTATTCACGATACTTACAAATTAAGGCGACGCCATTTTACCACGCCTTTCAAGGAACAAAGAACCTACGACTACGACTTGTCTCTGCTATGAAACCGAAAAGGACAACTACAAGCACCATCTACCAGGCTTTGCGTAAACAAGCAGTCCGCAACACAAAAGGAAAGTAAAGGGAATGTCCGACAGCGAAGTAATCTACAAATAATGACATATGCATGTAATTTGAATATCATTATTATAAAGTGACACGAGATTGCATTGCAAGGCGATAACTTGAGAAAATTCATAAAGACATATGATATGTTGCAAAGATATTTTATTGCTTTAAACAAAGCTAGCATGTTGAATTAGGTCAGCAAGTAAAATAAATTGAGTGATTTGTTATACAATATCAGCAAGTTTTGGATAGGTCAAGAAATATAACTGAGTCAATAAACTGTTTTAATGCTGTTAGCAAATATTTTATATATAGACTGGACAGTCAATATACTATATAGTTTTGATAAATTTGTAAATAATGGATTTAAAAATAAGAAGTAAAGAACAATGGTTACATAGAATATAGACAGGACCGGCTTTTGAATTTTATTCTAATTTTTAATGCCAAGGGAAAAAATTCATTATCTTTATAGATATACCCCATTAACAGACCTTTTTCCAAAAAACTAACAAATATAAAGATAATGAATTAATGTCACCTCTGTTGGGATGGACGCATCTTAATAGAAGAGATATCATATAAGAGGCAATTTATTGTCCAAGACATAAAACTATAGTTCTAAAAATAAATGGCATTATAAGCCAGTATAAAAAGAAAAGCAATGTTCTCAAAACGGATAGGTTTGCACTAGATATAAGGTATAATAGATCAATAAGCTTAAAGAAATCAAATCAAGAGAGTTTTTATCATATATAATTAGTAATAAGTTAAATACAGAACCGTATTTAAATAATACGTTTGTCACGTAGTTGTTTTATTAACACAATGAATACTAAGAGGTAAAACATTGTTTGCCATAGAAGCAAATACATTTTGCAATAATACATCTCTAGTAAAAAGCCGGGTTTAACAAATTAAGATTTTGTTAATAAGACAACAAAACGTCACAAATAAGAAAACATCGGTTAAGATTATAACATTGTTAATATAACTTGTAAAACTATTTTTCTTCTGTTACATGTACCTATAACTAGCACAAAGAGCGAGGCAAACCACACGAAATGGAAATGGGTGGATCTAAGCCAGAACAAGTCCACTGACGAAATATATGTTAAATTATAATAAAATTAGGTGCAATACAGTATGTCTTCTCGAATTGAGGTCGGTTTTCTATCTTTTAAAGCAAATAAGTCAGGTTAAAACGTTGTGGACCAACGTTATCAGGGGAGGGGAATGTGTGAACTACTTAAAAGCATTAATTAAATATCACCCTGTCGTAAGTTTGAACTTGAACTTGACAAATGTTATATAAATATTCACTGTTAATTATAAACAACTTGAGCGGTCGATGGGAGCGATTTTAATTCTTAATGATACAGCCATCAGCATTTTGTGACATATAAATATGCAGGCAAACGCCAAGTTCATCAGGCTTTCGGGTCTCTCAAACCGCTCAGTCTAGTTGCGGGGCAGTACACAGGTACGTCCAGTTCTAGCTGTTCTATCCCACAACCCCCATATCTGTGAACACCTGGACACAGGTCCAGGGCGATCAGGTCCTTACCTAACCTGGATGAACGTATGTACAGGTATACGGCATTCGGGGGCTACTAAAAGTATGAAGAGAGTCGAATTTATGAAGTATCAGAACTTTCAGTAAATGGATAGTTTTTGGGGATTGTTAAAAAGTAGCGAAAGTGCCTTAATAATCTATGATAAACTTAAAAGACTTACATTATAAATATCATAACGAATATATATAAATATGACAACCCCGCTCCCATAAACTTTATTAATAAAATAGTGACGTCGGTTGCTAGACAAACTTTAAACTAAGCCTTCCTCGAAAAGACATGCATTTCATATTAATTGGGTATATTGGAAACTCTTAATTCATCTATAATCTTAAACACGCCTTTATTAGTATACAGTCTAACCGTTGTTCAGTTTGTTTGTAAATAAACTTGTTACTGTTTTTATCAATGTGTCTCCTTTATTATCTCTCCTCAACTTGACGTAGTGCGTTTCTGAATCTGTGCTACTCTCCTACACGCTAAGTAAGGCGTGACGTCACAGAATAAAAATACAAATCGTGACAGTATCACGCAGTATGAATATAAATTGTTTATGTTCTCTATTAAAAAAAATTTAATTGGTTAAAAGTTGAAAATATTTCATCTGTGCATTAAGCAACTTGTTTGAGTAATAGTTCATGGCCATATTCTCGTAAAAAAATTTTTACTACTTTTTATTTTTAATACGGGCTCCAATTTTCCACTTAATACAAAAACCAAAATAAAATGATTTTAAAGAATATAAAAATTTCAAAAGTACCTACCATAAATTATTTAAAATTACGCCAAAGCAAAATATATAAATTAAAAAAAATAATAAAAATTAAAAAAAAAATAAAAACACATACTCATATTAATAACGCCAATACCATCTGAAAACCGATAAAAAAAAATAAACTTCGTATTTAAAAAAAGAAAGTTGATGACGATCCCTTGAAGACGAAACGTCGGATTTCAGACTGTAAATACGAAAGTTGTAGTGCTGGAGAAGTAGTTCTCAGAAAACATATTTTTGTCTCTACAGGCTATTGCAAAAAGTGCGAAAAACAAAAATATATATTTTTTTAATGGGACACCCTGTATATTTCTCCTCAGGACGAAATATCTTTGTTCTCCGATTACAAAAATATATAATTTGTCTACATTTGCTTAAGCCATTTCCGAGCTATTTGCCTTTAAAAGTTGACAAAGCATGAATTCAAACCAATCGAAGTAGCCTTGCTCGCCATTACGAAAAATATGAAATGTGTCAAAATAGCCGTGAATGACAGTGACAAAAACAGCTATTATGTCAAATTATTGGATCTATTTTTTAGGAAGGTTCCCTAACTGGCGAAAGTTATTTACAATTTTTAAATCAGGAAATAGAGGTTCTCCTCCAATTCTCCAATAGGTCAAATATTAGGCGGGGAACCATCCATTGGCCACCGAACAGCCCAGATCTCACGGCTTTAGATGCGTTTTTGTGGGGATATTTAAAAAACAAAGTTTATGCTCAGAGAAGAGCTCAGGGTGAAAATTTTATACCTACTATATAAACCACCTTAACAAAACCACTTTTTATTACCCATGCAAAAAATAAATTAGAAAGCGACTTTTGGGATGGTATCAATAGAAACGGTGGGCATATTCAACAATTGTAATACTTAAGATTTTTATTATCAAACATGTTAAGATACGAATTTGTATATAATAATAAAAAATTATTAAAACATCGATTTATTTTATTTAAATCAACTAGTTAAATAGCTCGGAAATGGCTTAAGCAAATGTAAACAAGTTATATATTTTTGAAATCGGAGAACAAAGATCTTTTGTTCTGAGGAGAAATATACAGGGTGTTCCATTTTAAAAAATATATTTTCTTGTTTTTCACACTTTTTGCAACACCCTGTATATACAAATTTTTTTTTTCTGAGAACTACTTCTCAAGCACTACAACTTTCCTATTTACATATTTTTTCTACGCAGTGGCACAAAAAAGTTAAGGGGAGTGGGAAAATATAAAAAACGATCATGTACAAAAAAAATCTCGCACAGGCGAGGAGTTTTCGAATACCCAATAATCTGTACTATGCAGCATTCTTAATGTATCCACGGTTAGATTTATATTTGGATAGACGGACTTACCTATCGATATTGATATTAAAGGGTTATACTTATAGCTAGAGTTATATTCATAATAATTACAAAAACTTAAAGTATATAATTTATTTGTCACATTTTTTCAATATATAATAATATATATGTAGGTATACTTAATTTGCAATATACAATGTTTTTAGTTCTCGCAACTTCATCGACCTATTTACAGACCTATTCATTACATATAATAATTTATTTACGGTAATAAATATGCAATATATTCATATCTTCAGGGCTTCAATGTAAAATTACAATTTATAATAAGCGGTCTATGTAACATCTTGTCCCATGACCACGAGAAATGTGTTAGTGGATGATCAATTTGCAGAATGATGTAATTTTAGGTACCCTTCCAATAAACGAAAAATACATAATTTGAGAGAAAGGAGGGAGAGGGGCAGCGCGGCGGAGATCTTTAATCTTGTTTCATCCTCCCCCTCTACATTACCGCTAACGGCTTTTTAACGCGATTTAATTAATTAATTGTCAGGATCACCCTTAACGATTTGTTGGAATCAGATGATCAAGTCGATTACTAAATATTTAGGAATAGTAGGTAATCAATTAAACAAAGTTAGAATTGAGATGGTGCTCAAATCCCAGAGTGATATTGTGAAAGTGCACTTTCACAACCTGTAGAATATGAAGCAAGGTGGTGAATATACTTTTTAATAACCGCAGATGCGGTAGCTCTTTCAACAGCTTTTCAATAAGAACTTACATTAACAAATAATTATGGAGCAACGTATTTGCGGGCATATCAGAGTCGTGTAAGATAATTTTCAATTGAATAGATGACCAGCATACGCCGTTACACTGGTCAAGTGAGGGATATCGTCATTAGATTTTAGTAGTAGAGTGGCTAAAATGAAGCTGTCATCCCGATCTCTGTGGCTACTCGATATTCTGATAGTTAAATAAATCAAAGATTACTATGCAATATCTTCTGAAGTGAAATTGGAACTTATAGACCATATCATATTTATAAAAAGGTTACCAGATAGTTTCCTAATACGTGTATCAGACTTGCAGATTTGAATTATAGCTAGTTAATGTTTGAAGGCCAGTTACAATGATACTGCATACTGCTATAACTTAACTTATAGGTAATTACGTAGAAATAAGATCACTCACAGCAACTGTCTTTGTTTAGTGCCAAAGCTTTATCAACTGCGAACCCAACACTCGTGAAAAGGGACAACCCCAAGTAATTTAGAATAAATGGGTTTTGAAATATCTCCAAATCTATTAGGACCAATAATTTTTGCTGCTGCTAGCTAAGTACTGACTCTGCATGAAAGCAGCTTCGCTCGGATAAACGTCATTCGGACCAACGTTGTTACTCCATTCTTCATGTTTGGTCCACTGATGATTTTCACTCGGATTCTGTTGGGCTGTGAGCGTGCTACCAGATCCAGTACCATTACTTAGATCGACCTCTTTATTCGGGCTGAGAATGTGTTGTTGTTCTTTTAATCTGCTGAGGGTGTTCGCATGAGCTTGAGATATTTGAGCCTGTGCCAGCGCATAATTGGCAGCCGCGAAATTAGCCGAGTAGTCTGCTCGGGTGTAATCGTTCGGGTTGTAGGCACTTGGGGATTGCTGAAATATATATATAGCATTATTTTAATTTGTAATCAACAGTTTTAAATTAAATATATGTAATTAATATACCAAGGAATATGAAAGAAATGGAAACATTACTTGTACCTAGAGGTAACCATAAAAACCTATAAAAACATAATAAAAAACATGAGTAAAAAATATTACTTGTAGTTATATATATATATATATATATATACAGGGTGGTCCAAATTATAATCGGGAAACTTCGACAGCGTATTTAGCACTTAAAAATAAGTTAATAAGTCCATATAAACTTATATCCGTAAACGCCTTATTTCGGGTATACAGGGCGTTGAAATCTTGGGAAAAAAATCGGTTTTTTCCATTTTTTTTTTAAATTTTTTAGATTATGCTTTCAAACTCGGTCGGTATTATTATCACTTAAAAACAAATTTATAGCACTGAATAACTAATTTTTTTTTTGTCAGTGGCGTCCGTGAGAACGTTTTAAATAATTTAAATAATAAAAATTATGTTACGCCACTGCCTTTTCGTAATTTTGTTAGCATATTCAAATGCATTAATCACAACTGAAGAAAAGTTGACTCGTTGGTTTTTCCGCTAAAACGAACCGTTTTCGAGAAAAAAAATATTTTTCGATTTAATGTATTAAGGCTTGCGAAACAGAATTAAGTACGTATGTACCGAGTGTTTCACTATAAATGGAACCCCCCTTTAACTTTCTCAATTGACGTTTTAGAAAAAAACGTTAAATACAAAAAATAAAGGGTATGATGTGAAGTTTTTTGTGGCAAAGCACAGTTGTATACAGGGTGTTCCACAAAGGCGGGATTAAACAAAGTTTTATTTTTTTATATAGAACACCCTATATATTATTGCATATTTGGATTTTGCGGAGAATTCTAGACATATTTCATAAATAATGTCCTATACCTATCTGTTACTGTTTTTGAAGTATTGACAGTTGAAAATCGACCATTTACCAAGTTTGACAGCCTGTAAAATCTAAACGGCTAAAGATAGAGCAAAATGGTTTGCACTTTCCTATCTTGGTTTTTCATAAGCTATCGTTTGACACTAATTTTTTTATTTAACCAGAGGTTAAGAAATTCCGGTTGAATTTAACCTCTGGTTGAATCTAATATTAGTGTCGAACGATAGCTTATGAAAAACCAAGAGAGGAAAGTGAAAACCATTTTTCAAAAACAGTAACAGATAGGTATAGGACATTATTTATGAAATATGTCTAGAATTCTCCGCAAAATCCCAATATGCAAAAATATAAAGGGTGTTTTATTTAAAAAAAAAACTTTGTTTAATCCCGCCTTTGTGGAACACCCTCTATACAACTGTGCTTTGCCTCAACAAACTTCACATCATACCCTTTATTTTTTGTATTTGACGTTTTTTTCTAAAACGTCAATTGAGAAGGGGGGTTCCATTTATAGTGAAACACCTGGTACATACGTACTTAATTCTGTTTCACAAACCTTAATACATTAAAACCAAAAATAATTTTTTTCTCGAAAACGGTTCGTTTTAGCGGAAAAACCAAAGAGTCAACTTTTCTGTAGTTTTGATTAATGCATTTGAATGTGCTAACAAAATTACGAAAAGGCAGTGGCGTAACATAACTTTTATTATTTAAATTATTTAAAACGTTCTCACGGACGCCACTGACAAAAAAAAAAATTGGTTATTCAGTGCTATAAATTTGTTTTTAAGTGATAATAATACCTACCGAGTTTGAAAGCATAATCTAAAAAATTTAAAAAAAAAATGGGAAAAACCGATTTTTTCCCAAGATTTCAACGCCCTGTATACCCGAAACGAGGCGTTTTCGGATATAAGTTTATATGGACTTATTTACTTATTTTTAAGTGCTAAATACGCTGTCGAAGTTTCCCGATTATAATTTGGACCACCCTGTATATATATATATATATATA
>MU185390.1:100149-114671 GCA_016904865.1 Pissodes strobi
TTGAAGAACTTTCAGTGGAGACTATATGTGAAGTGGCGGCCATGGAGGTAAAGGAGCACAAGCTAGCGGTGATTACCGTGTATAGACCACCAAATGGAGACTTTGATACTTTCTTGCTTATCTTAGAGAATATGTTACACCATGTCATACAGGGAAACTACAGACATTTTATCATTTTGGGTGATTTTAATATCCTTGTTAATACTAATAATTTAAGAAAACATAATTTTTTAGATCTAATGAATAGCTTTAATTTTTCACAGCAAATTTTTCAAAATACCAACCATGTAAACTGTATAGATAATATATTCATAAATTTCTCTGGCAACCTTATATTTGATACAAAGGTCTTTGACCCATTGCTCTCAGATCATTTGGCTGTGGATGTCCGATTGGAACTGAGGCAGGAGGATGTGGGTCCTAGGTTCCGTTTCGGCCGTCCAATCACCACTCGGGGCGTCGGTGATATGCTTAATTACTTAGAAAATCAAAATTGGACATTTATCGATTCAGCAAAAATGACAATCGATGCCAAGTATGATACGTTCTTGGAGGTTATGATGGTTGGAATCGATCTTCTTTTCCCACTTAAAAGAAGCAAAGTTAATCAAAACAATGAAACTGTTGTGCAATGGTACGATAATGACCTAAGACAAATGCGTGAAACTCTCAAACTATTACAGGAGCACTATAATAACAGACCATCACATAGCCTGAAAGAGCGTATAAAATTATTTAAAATGTCGTATAGGGATAATATTTTTGGAAAAAAGAGTAGTGCGTACTCCCAATATATATTGGGCTCCTCAAATGCTATCGGGGCCTCTTGGAATGTTGTAAATGACCTCAAGGGGGTGGGTCGATCATGCAGTGATGATGTTGTTTTAACTGCAGAGGATTTTAACAACTTTTTTTCTAGCATAGTTGAGGAGACTCTTGGAGGTATCCAGCCAACTGCAAGGACACATGGTGAGTTCATTGATTTGGGAGTGGGTAATAGAGAAATTGTATTTGGGTTTAAAACAGTTAGTTTCATTCAAGTCAGAGTAAAAAAGTAAAGCAAGTAGAGATATATGTAACATGAATGTCCCTCTTATCAAAAAATGAAATTCTCTTATATTACCTTTGACAAAGATCATAAATCTGTGTATAGAGGCTGGCTTTTTTCCATCAGCACTGAAAAGGTCAAGAGTAATTCCTATTTCTAAGAAGGGTGATAAGAATAACCTTGGAAACTACCGCCCAATATCGTTGGTGCCCATGGTGTCGAAGATCCTTGAGACCATTTTAAAGAAACAAAACAACTGTATGAATATTTTGAAACAAATACCCTCTTCTTGGAGAGTCAGTTTGGGTTAAGAACAGGAAGATCCACTACAATGGCTGTTGTTGAGCTGCTGCGGTGCATATCGGAGGCCTATGAAGAGGGGGAATATGTCAGTGCTACGTACTGTGACCTCTCAAAGGCCTTCGACTGTGTTTCGCACGGCATACTTTTGGATAAACTGAGAGTGTATGGTGTGGATGATATATCAGTTCGTTTGCTTGGCAGCTATTTGCAGGATGGAAGTCAGGTGACCGAGTATGGGAATGGTAGATCTGGCGAGGCTGTGATGAGGCATGGGGTACCACAGGGCTCGGTTCTGGGTCCTCTGCTCTTTCTTATTTATATAAACGATATCAACATTGCAGTACCGACTTCTGTATCTTACTGTTTGCAGACGACACCTCAGTGACTGAATCGGGCCCATGAACTGCAGGGAAGAGCTAAAAGAAAGAATGGAGGGCTCAGTTGAGAGCCTCAAGGAGTGGTTTAGGGCCAATCGACTGTCGTTGAATGAGGCAAAAACAGAGAGCAATATGTTCGGCCTGAGAGCTCTCGAGGAAGAAAATAAGCAGGTAAAATTCTTGGGAATATGCATTGACTCTGCCCTTAGGTTCGATACACATGCTGATCAACTTGCTGGACGCCTCTCAAAAAGTATTTTCTTGTTAAAAAATCTTAAAAAAGTTTTGCCTCATTTTTGCCTCTTGCAGGCATTTCATGGTATTTTCCAGAGTGTGGCATGCTATGGTCTTTTGGCTTGGGGCCACTCGGCGCACGCAGCTAGGATCTTCGGTCTACAGAGGAGGGCAATTAGGGTCATATGTGGTCTGACTTACAGAGCAGACACCAGACAATGTTTTAAAGATCTAAAAGTGATGACCCTACCGTGTCGTTATATTTATGAATGTATTATCTATTGTCAAAAAAATAACAATGTCTATAACACAAATAACTTTTACCATCATTACCATACAAGAGATAGTGACCTACTCAGAATAGATCACCACAGACTTGAAAGATCCAAATTATCAGTCAATTATTATTGCCTTAAGTTATATAATAAGCTCCCTCGTCATTTTAAAGCTTTAAATGAAAATGCTTTTAAACATACAGTAAAACAATTTTTATTAAATAATGTTTTTTTTGGTATCCAGGAATAATCTTGGTGTAGATTTCTAATAAGGCTATATCACTGCATGGTGTGGTGCGGTCTATAAAGAATTGTATATGCCTATTTATTATATTAATGTTGATATGTTGCAGCGAGTTGGCGTAGTGTAATATCATTTTTATTTTATAAAATGTTTTATATTGTAACGTCGCAAAACCTTAATAGTTTTTTATCTGTAGTGTGTAAGTTTGGAAAATTTAGAAGTTTCACAGAATCGTTTTAAAATGTATTGTTATAGACCAAGATTTATTGTTTTTTCTTTTAAACTTTGATTATTTAAGACTTTTAGTTAGTTTATAATTTTATTTGACGTATGTACATTACTGATTGTGATATTAACATGAATGAATAAATGAAATGAAATGAAATGAAAAATGGGTTAATTATCTCAAAAGGTAATTCCCATGATACATATTATTAATGAAATTTCAACTTTTACTATTTTAAACTAATACTCGCTTTATTCTCGATCACTGTATACAATTAAACCCACTAAACTACTCTTATAACTTTAAAACTAATAGCTCTTCACAATTCAACACTCAATGATTAACTAACTAACTCGCGTTCTTTCCGCTATTTATATACAATCTAAAATCTATCGCGATTACTCCGGTCGAAGCGAGGCCTTTCTATATTATTTTCGACCAGGCATTGAGAGAATTACACACTTCCTGAATCTTCGCGGCCGGCTTCACACATCATTTTTTTTGAATTTTTTTTTTATTTCTAAATTCTACAAAACAATCACATTGCCTAGCGTAAAAATGGCTAAGATCTACTAGCTGTGGTTACGCCGGTCGTAGTTCCATCTACAACTTGGCCCACAGATGGGACACTCTTAGGGGGCTGATATTATGCCTAACTTACAATCTAGGGGTTGTGATACTGAAGGCAGCTTGAACTTTCCCTGGGAATACAAGTCAAAGTCGCTTGGGGAATTGGTTCGCCGAAGCTTTATAATTATGATAGTGCGTTTTGCGTGTTTATACAATACTGGCAGGAAGTTATGCAAGGAAAAGTATAAAAAACCTTGCTTCAACACTCTCAAGGAGTAGGAGTTCAGAATATTTAAAATGACGCCACAATATGTACAACATAAACTAGGAATAAAGTGCTATGTACAATATATACAATGTTTTGAAGACTTAATAAGTCTGCTCCGGTAATTCTGTAACAGCATCAATGCGCAATGGTCGTGTCCCGCGGATCAAGCTGCGGAGATACGGATGCTTCGGTGACTAGTAGTCAAGTATGTTATAGCGGATGCTGCTGCATATTTATATGTCAAGCAGGTCCTTAGACAAGCCCCGCCCCCGTGTCTGAACACGGTGAGCCGGCCCACCAGGCAGCAGGGTATACACTAGTCAGTGAAGGCTAGTGTTTCTGCTGTCCTGATACTTTTGGATTTTAATTTTTTAAGTATGCTTGTTTTTAAAGCTGAAATATTGAAGAGAATGAATGAATGTATGATACTGCTTTTAGTTGCGTAGTATGTTAAACTACGGCGGCCTTAGCTGCTTATAGTACATGGTTATATCACGGTAGATGGTGCCGTGAGCGGTGTGGCGTTCGGGGTTGTAGCGCGTGTCGGCTATGTTAGCCATTAGGGGTGAGCTTTTAATCTGATTTTCGTAGAACCTGCATGCGTGGTTGTCAATGTACTCCTCGACATCTTCAACTCTAGCCCACGCATGCAGGTCTTCGGTTCTTAGGCGGTCTCGCAGCGCAGGACTTGAAGTTTACGCTTATGTGTTCTCGCCACCGAACACCACACCGGTGCACCGTACATCAAAGCTGGCCGTATGATAGATTTATAGAGTATGAGCTTGTTGGCAGGGCTCAGAAATGACCTGCCCGCTACCAACAAGCCAAGACCCTTCTTAATGATTGCATTTTTATTCACGATCGAAGTAATATGCTTGCTAAAATTCAGTTTTGAATCGAGTGTCAGTTCGAGATATTTCGCTTGCATTTTCGGTAGGATAGGCGTATTTCCTACTATTAATGGCGTAATTTCGACATCTTTCCTCTTACGAGTGATAATTATAAGCTCGGTTTTATAGAAATTTTCCACCGTTCTTAGTAGGATATTAGTAGGCTTATATGTTCGCCTAGGTTCGACTTTGCCATCTCGGCCTTGGGATCTAGCGAGTAGATTGCCGTATTATCGGCAAAGAGGGCTTTGCTGGTTCTAGGATGAGACGGAATATCTGCTATATAAAGATTGGATAGCAGCGGCGACAATACCGTGCCTTGCGGCACATCTGCAAGCAGTCTCCTGCTCGCAGAAGCGCGCTTCTTTACTCTGGTACTGAAAGTGCGTCCGGCAAGGTATGACGCGATCAGGGATACCAGATGAAGTGGAATGTTATACTTCGCTAGAAGTTTATAGAGTAGCCCCGCGTGCCACACCTTGTCGAACGCCTTCTCAATATCTAGTAGTAGTAGAGCAGTAGACTGCCTGCTATTAAAGCCCTGGTACACGTCGAAGGCGATCTTCGCGGCCAGCATGACGGTGCAATGTCGGCCGCCGAAACCGAATTGTTCCGGTGGCAAGATGTTCAGCCGCACGACCTCCCTGTTGATCCTCGGCAAGATTAGCCTTTCAGCCACCTTCCCGAGGACATTCAACAGTGAGATCGGTCGGTAGGACGCGGGCAATGATAGGTCTTTTCCAGGCTTTGGGAAATGTATGACGCACGCTGCTTTCCAGGGGGTTGGGAAATGTTGCAGCTTGATTACCGCATTAATTATATGCATAAAATGGATTAATGATTTTCTAGGCTTATTTTTTAGGATTAAGTTCGGAATTTCATCCGGGCCGGGAGCCTTATTTTTTGGGAGATGACAAAGAGCTTTGCGGATTTCCGCCGGCGAGACTCTCAGTTTATCAAATACTGAAGAAGGGATTGGATATTTGCGTTACTCGAATACCCGTACAGAAGAACTGCAGCGTATTTGGTCAGGTAGGGTATCAGGCGCCTCGCTGTAGACGCCCTCCAGATAATCAGCGAAGGCCTCCGCTTTTCCCAGATCGTTCACCGCGTCAATGCCATGGTGTCTAATCACGGGAATTCGCGTACTACCTCCGCGCACTCGTCTGGCAAGCTTTCACAGCGAGCCGTCATCCCTGCTAACCTTGTTTATGTATTCCAGCCATGTTTGGCTGCGATACTCGCGGATCTTAATCCTGATCTCCTCCGTCAGTGCGTTGATTTGAGCGGATCTCACTTGTGTCAGGTTTCTTTGCCATCTTCGTCGAAAGCGGTTTCTGTAGGTTATCAGTTCGAGGATTGGTTCAGGCAGGAATTCTGTCCTAGGGTGGATGGTATCCTAGGACACATAGCATCACGGATGCGCTGGATATTAGTCGTAAGTGCTTGGACTTCATTCTCAAGCTCCTGGATTGTCTCTATCTGCCCGGGTATGACGGTCACCTCGTTTAACCTCGCTCGGAACTCCCTCCAATCAACATTCCTGTACGAAATGACGGTGTCACACGCGCGGCCGGCGATGTCTCATACGTAGACGCGACAAGGCTACTTCTATAGAGTAGCATAAAAACATTCGGATGGTTGCTAGCAGTGACAATATTGATATCTCTTAGTTACACATAATTTAACTAAGTTCCTAGTGATTTAAACAAAATTATAAAACTTGAGTTATTCTACTAAGACTTTAGGTGCAAAGCATTTAAATGTTTTTTTTTTTAAATCAAACAAAACGGCCCAGATATCCATATTGTTGACTTGGAAATAGGTTATAGACTTCGAAATGTTTTGTTACTTGGACAGGCAGCAAACTTTCAAAGATTTTAGAAAATATTGATGGAATGGAGATCGGTCTAATATTGTTGAAATTATTTTTATCGCCATATTTAAATAAAGAAACAACTTTACTGGTTTTTGTAATTCCAGGAAAAATGGCTTCGTTAATACATTGATTAATAAGCTTAGCTGAGGGACAATAATAAACTTTTTAATGCATCTAATAAGTTTAGCAATAAAATCAAAACAATCCGCATTATTTAAGTTCTCCAATTTATTAACTGAGGTTGGTGAAGCTCACCGACTCAAACGAAAATTTTGAGAATCTGCGCAGGGTTTTATTTTGTATATAGACTGTATAATATTTTGTTGCTGCTGGGCGTTGATAAATCAGCCAGCTTATTAGGTTTGCTTCTATTTAAAAGCTTTTCCTTATTTTCATTTATCAAGGCCCAATACGACTTCGCTACCTTAATAGTGTTTTGTATATGGTTCCTATTATTATAATTCATATGCACAACTGCGAAACAGTACTTATAATTTGATACCCTAAATTAAGAACCTATTTCCATTGATCCCCCACAGTTATTTGTGATCTGATGATTCGGACAACAATAATAGGTAACTTAACGTTGAATTTACTGATTTATATAAAATATGTGATATGAATAACTTATATCGATGGATATAAATGTGTGGTGTGAAGATAATAGCAAAAATTAGGAGTCAAAATATAAATGTGCAATTTTAGAGTTGAATGTATACCCTAATTATTCTTTAAAGTAACATGACACCACATAGCAGTTGGTCAATTGCTTTCAGTTACGAGTAAAAATGTTTTCAAGGATGTATCTCAAAATATTCCATGAACTAGAATATATCGTAAAATTTCACAATTGGCAAACCCGAAAGCTTTTGATAAATGACGAAAAAGGTTTTTTCATTAACATCCCCATATACATTTTTCAATAATTCGAATATTCATTTATTTAAAAGACAAGTTCAATGCAATGGAGAATGACTATTTGCATATTATAATTAATGTCATTTTATTAGCGTTTCCACTATACTGGGAGCTGATATCTTCTGATAATCCTAATTTCAAGGTTTGTTTGCTGTGGAGATCCTAGCTAGAGGAATTCATATAAATCCCATCGGATAAATTTAAAACTTTGCTTACTATATTTCGCAATCTTCAGAAGAAATTTAATTTTTATGCATCTCATTAAAACCTCTATTCGAATAATAAAATGGTACAGGAAACGAATATAGATGTCATATATTGCATAGGTAGTAGGCAAAATTATTAATATTCTTACCTGAAACATATTATAATTAGCAAATTGAGAGTTTCTCCAATCGTATTGTGCTTCGGCAGGATACTGGCACGTCATATTCGCTAATGGTAGAGCTGAAAAGCCACCAACGCTACCCGTGCTCTTCCTGAGTCTGGCTCGGCGATTGGAAAACCAAACCTTTATAGAAACCAAACTAATTAACATCTTAATAAGCGTATTCAAACTACTTAAGTTACTAAATATTTTTAAAAAATACCCTAATTCGTTTAGGGCGCATTTTCACGGATCGATCTGAGTTGAACGATTTGGGTCATTCGATCATAATTCGACCTGTATTGAAAGCATAAGGTTTGCACGGTAGGCGATGTATGTTAAATAATTGTAATATAAAATGGTCACGTGAAATCTATTAATGTAGGTGTGCAATGAATTTTTTGTTCAATTCGGGATGAAATCATGGCTAAATTGAAAAAGAAGAAGAAAAAACAAAGGTGTTGGACCAGGCCATGGAATTTAAGGCGAAATAGCTATGGCGCATCTCAAATTCTGCTTCGAGAATTGATTGTGGAAGATCCAGAGGCTTATAGGAATCATCTAAGAATGGATAATGCACATTTTGAAGAAGTTTTAGAAAACTGTTGGAATAACTCGAAGACACGATACAATTCTGTACGACGAGAAGTTTACACATTCCATTCCAGTCGTAAGCGCTTTAAAAATATCCAATTAACTCAGCGTCAGCACATCGCACTAAATATACTGTGCTCCAGTACAGGTCTTGGTGTCATCTAGATATGTAGAATATGTAGAATAAACCTGGCCGCAGGTATAAAAGGCAAAACGGACAAATGGACAGGAAACAAGAAATTGTACCCCAGGCGGGTAGCGCATCACGCGCAGAATCCCGCACCAACCCTTGGTCTGCCCCTCGGATTCTGGGGAGGGCAACTTTCCATTAACACCAACATTTAAGAAGCTAGAAGGGATAGTAGACCCATTCAAAGATCCCCGACCAACAAAGCTCGGCTGGAACAAGAAGACATTTTCGTTTCTCCCGGCGTCAACACAACGAAAAACGAGGAGTTCCCGCCGATCGGCTTGGAACAGGCTCAGGAAAGCGAACAAAAGGAGTTTCATATTTTCCAGAACCGCAAGAATAGACAAAGGACGAACCGTAACTCACCAGAGTTTAAAATTCTTAGCGAGGTACCCCTAAGCGAAAATCTAGAACGACTAAGTGCAAAAGTGACAGAACTGGTTAATTTTGGAACAGACAACCAGAAGGGTCACAAAGCGATTAAACACATATCAAAAGAATTGATAGCCCTAACTGGATGTGTACTAATGGAATATAAAAGACACATATATGAAACAAACACTGAAAAGGAGAGGCTAATTGAGACAGTAAAGAAAAATACAAAAATCCATGAAGAAAAACAATCAAAAAAGGACGAAACAATCAAAATACTGGAGGACGAATTAAAAAAGGAACAGAAAAATAAAGTATGTAAAACATGCAAGAACTCAACAGAAGCAAAAATAGAAACCATACAAGATCAAAAAGTAGAAAATTACAAGGATATAGAAAAGCTAATAGAACATACATGGGCCCCCGAAGCTTTTAGGAAAACCGAGCAGGAGGAAAGGTCTTCCCTGGGGCGTAGGCCAAACCACCTAATACTCTTCTCAGATGAAGAGTACAAAGGGAAGAACAACGAAAAGACCAGCAAACTGGAAGAAGAAGTCCTAAATCGCTTCCCAGAGCTGACAGAGCCCCATGAGTTGCGAAACTAGAAGAGTGCTCTACATATAGGGTGAGGTCAACAAATGAAGTCAAGACATACACAAAATCTATAACTCTAGCGTACAAACCACCAAGCACGGAACAAATGAAAACTCTCTATGGTATTTTAAAAGAATTAAAACTCATTCTGGAGAAGACCCAAGCGGAAGAGGCAACAATAATTTCCCCTGTATGTATTAACCCACTAACCTTCAGGAAAATGTGCGAATGCGCATTTAACTTCACTGAAACGAAGTTAAAACTAATATACTCAATAGGCGCGCTGAGATCCCATACAAACAAACAGTGGCAAAGAGGCGAAGTAATTATTATAGAACAAATGGAAGGACGCTCATATTCTGACATGCTCAAAATCCTTAAGGAAAACGTCGACCCTGTTTTGACAGAAGATGTAAGGCATGTCCGAAAAACAACAAATGGAAACCTTTTATTAAAACTCAAAGGCGAGTCGTCAACGGCAAAGAATCTCCACGACAAAATAAAGGACACCTTTACTGAAGCAAAAATTCGAATGGCAGGAAGCAAAGACAAAAAAACTATATACATAAGAGACATAGACGACATAACCGACACGGACGAAGTTAGGGATAGAATAGTCGAGGAAGGCATTATTGAGAGAAAGGCTGAAACAAATATAAAAATCACCAGAAAGACACATGGTGGCCAAACAGCCACAATCGAGCTAGATGACACAAAGGCTTTAAAGCTAATTAATATGTCCACCATTCGAATAGGTTTCTCGGAATGTCGCATACAGGAAAGAGTGACTGTCGAAAGATGTTATAGATGTTGGCAGTATGGACACAGCGCCCGTCTATGTACAAACAAGGAGCTGGATATGTCAAATCGATGCTTTGATGCGGCAAAAATTGACATCGTAAAGACACATGTAAAAGTGAAAATATTTACTGTACCACATGTAACCAGGAGGGTCATCAGCCTGGAACTGCGAAGTGCAAATTATTCAGAAAAGCTCTGCATCAAGAATGAATTACCAGGAAGCATATGCCTGATAACATATCACAGAACTAAGACTACTACAAGGAAACGTTCAGAGGAAAACTGTCTCGGAAGATATAGCAAAAGCCCTGGCCTCAGAACACAAATGTCATCTGTGCTGCATACAAGAACCAAATTAAAAAAAGCTGAAACAAACAACAGTCCAACATACATCTTTGACCCAAATGAAAAAAATGCTGCTAAAATAAACAGCTCCAAAAATGTCCCTGTTTACACATTTGGGAAGAATAAAAACTTCGTATGCATAGAACTAGGCTCTGTTTGTGTATACTCGGTGTAAAGGGGGGCTCGAATTCGTGTCTATGTATGGGGAACTCGAAAACCGTAAGAGATACAGTGTCGGTCAAATTAGGGCAAAATTGGGCATTTATATTCCTAACAATATGCCGTCACAGATTATGTAATCTGTGACGCCGTTGAGAAAGTTTTAAAATTCCGAGTATTTACGGAGATATCCGGAAAAAACCGAAATTTTGAAAAATCGTTTTATTTTTTTCCTGGGCTTATTTAAAAACCGAGCTGACAAGTCCTGCACGGAGAGGAAACTCTAAGCGACCACTAGTTCATATTAGTAAAAATTCCTCTAAAAAAACATGAGATCCTTTGACAAACCACGATATATAAAACAATTAAACATACCAGATTTCGAACAAAACGTATCTGGTTTCTTAGGGAAGGCTGAAGATATCGAAACAAAAATACTAATGCTCTAGGAAATGTATGATATGTCGTGCCGCAGTCTCCGGGTGGACAAAAACTACAAATTACCATATTGGTGGAATGATTCAATAGATACACAAGTCAAGGACGTGAAAGCTAAAAGAAGGACTTTTCAAAGAGAAAGTCGATCCCATATACGAAGAGAAGCTCTTCAAAAAATCTACAAAAACGCGAGAAATGCCCTAAGCAAAGAAATACGTAAAGCCAAAAAACAAAAATGGAAAGACCTGATTGATACATTACAAGATGACATATACGGGCAAGCCTGCCAACTAAGAGCTACTGGACCTAAAATAATGCTAAACGTAAGTGAGAAAGTAACAGACATGCAGGACTCCAGGACCTGACACTATGAAACCCGAACATGCCAAATGGCTTATATCCAGAAATTTTATATTTTTCGAAGAGCTATTTACGGAATGTTTAAATAGGCAACTCTTTCCGTACGAATGGAAAATATCAAAATTAATTCTAATAGAAAAGCCAACAAAAAATACGGACGAAGCCAAGAAATTTCCCACAGGGTTCGGTGGACTGACTTTATGGGACGTACTATACGATAACATCATGGAAATAAAAATAACTAACGGCGGAAACGTTATTCTTTTGTGCTACGCTGACGATTTAGTAATTCTTATAATAGGTAACTCCATTAAGGAAAATATGCTGCTTGGAAACACCGCCCTACATAATGTGCAACAATGGATGAAAGCAAACAAGTTGGAAGTTGCACCAGAAAAAACGACAGCAGTGGTTTTTGGATGGAGCTATAAAAATCGTCGTACAATTATATATCAATTCGGTGAGCACGAAATACTACCAGGAAAATCCACAAAATACCTAGGAGTAATTCTCGATTATAACCTCAACTTCTCAGCACACGTGAACTATACCATAGAAAAATCAAACAAGGTGAATAGAATCCTATATACAGATGATTCTGCCCAACATCGGGGGATCAGCAACCTCAAAAAGAAGAGTCATGGCCATGGCATTACAATCAGTGGTTTTATATGCTGCACCAGTCTGGGAAGATGCTCTCAAAACTAAAAGAAATATTGAAAAACTCTCCTCTTGTCAAAGAAGAGCTGGATATCATACAATATCTGCACGGGCGGCGGCTTCGGTTATCAGTGGACTAATTCCGATAGACCTACTAATTGAAGAAAGAGCCAGAATCCAAGAACAATGAATTCAACAGTCCGTAGGAGAAGAAAACATCAAATTTATAAAAGACCAAGAACGAAAAACACGATCGACAAGTGGCAAAGAAGATGGAATTTAGAAAGTGTGGAAGCTAACTGGACGAAGTCGATTATTATAGATGTCGGACCATGGATAAACCGCAAACATGGCGAGGTAACTTACCCCATTACCCAGTTCCTATCAGGGCATGGCTGTTTTGCAGCATACTTACACAGATTTAAAAAGAGAGAATCACCCTACTGCATGTATGGAGATGCAGAAGCTGATACACCAGAACACATGCTGATAGAGCGCAACAGGTTTGAAGGAGTAAGGCTACAGACGGAGATAGATATAGGACATAGACTCACCAAGGATAACATAATAGAACTCATGCTAACAAAAGCAAGTTGCTGGAATGCGATAGGAAAAATGATGGGTGCAATGGTGAAAATTAAAGAAAAAGAGGAAAAAACTAATGAGATGATAGAGTAATCAGTAAGAAACGAGAAGAAAAGTCGAGCTGCCTTCTTGAAGTTATATTTCCCGCCGAAATAGTGCCAAGGAGGTACAGTGATGCCCACGAGGAATTAGGGAGTTTTAGTTCGTCGGTTCATCCGGAGTCGGACATAACTACAGCCACCCAACAAGTTACAACAGGCTGTATGTAGTACTCTCAGATACGAGTTTCTCCTAAACCTCAGGAAAAAAAAATATGTAGAAGTTTGGCTCAAGTGGTAATGCTATTGTTGAGAATGCGAGGCCATCATTTCGACGCTGGGTCCTTGCAATTTTTTTTGTATTTATTTTTTTAGGGTTAGGTAGTATTTGACATACCTTGGGTTAGTTTTTGATGGTTGCGCCTCGCAGCGAGCGAAGTAAATATTCTTTGTATTTCGAGTACAGGTGAAAAACACCATAATATACCTTATATCAAAGTTTACAGAATAAACTATATATTTCTGTAGACTTTGCTTATATTACGGCGGCTCTGCTGGAGCGCAGTCTATTTAGTGCGATTTGCTGACGCCGAGTAAATCGGAGATTTTTGAAGCTGACGTATTACGGTGGGCGTGTCTTGTGCTAGCGTAAAGTATATTTAGTAAAATCGCTTCCGGGAGCCACTAGAAGATAGGCTACGTAACCGAAATATTTCCAATCAATGCTATAGATGTTTCTATTTCGTTTTAGTTTAGTTTTTAATCATAGGTTAATGTATTTTGCCTTATTAAATAAATAACTGTATTCTAACGTTCAATAAATTGTGAAATCAGTTTCCGTTTTCAATGCGCATGATTATCCTACCGAAGCAATTATCCAACTAACGCCGCATAATTGGGCGCAGTGTAATTTTTTAACATTTCGTATTTTAAAGTCACAATGTAAATTTTTATTTAAAATGTACTACAGAATATCACAACCAAAGCTTTGAAGAATCTTGAGGCCAAACCTAGAAGTCCAATTTTTTGCCATTTCAGAAATATTACAATTTTGGCACCAATCAATACCTGACTCTTCCCTAATTTTTATAACTTTTATTCAAATATTTTTACTCAGGATGGGTATATTTCTTTAAGGAAAAGCCATTCAGGGGGGAACACCCATCTAGAAAATTTTATCAATGATGCTTAAGTGGTTTGGGAATAAAATAATAAGTATCTTTTCAATGAGGTGGTAGGTGCCCTTTCTTCTTAAGAACTGAAGGCCGTACGAGATGTACTATATCAGCTTTGGCGGCACAATTATTTCAGTTTTGGCGCCTTTTTAATTTACAGCTCAATATTTACAAAGAAACAAATCAGAAAATATTAAAATGTCAATTTTCTTCGATCCAAATTTAACTTTTTAATGAGAGGAAAAAATTTAAAGCTTTTTTTGCCGACCAATAAATTGATCTCTCTTTTACACGACTTATTTGTCGAGTATAAATACCTACTTGAATTTTCGCTTCCGTTAGACCAGTCTGTTGAGCCAAATCTTCTCGTGTATAAACATCCGGATATTGCGTTCGGCTAAAAGCCTGTTCCAGGGTCTCTAACTGCTCGCCAGAAAACGTTGTCCTGGGGCGACGATGTTTTCGCTTCAAAGAAATTCCTGGCTCGGATTCTGTGTCACTTTCATCTTCTCGGCCTGATAGAAATACAAGTAATTAGAGATTTTTGCGTCTAAGGGTTTAGGTAATACAAGTATTACTTTATTATATTATATTATATTATATATATATATA
>MU185391.1:7018-20479 GCA_016904865.1 Pissodes strobi
TCGTGACATGTTATATAAAATGTATGTTTTTAAATGGAACAATCATATAGTGCCAAAGACGTCTGGAAATGGTCGCTTATGTTATAAAGTTTGCAAGAAAGAACACAACAGTAGATAAGCAAAGAGAACACGGCCGCAATTCCACTAATTTTTACGTGTAAATGTAAATTTTATCTAAATGTTAATTGTATTTTACTGACTAATAAAGGTTTAGGAGTCTTGTAGTGATCTAACCCAGAGCCTCTCGCAATATTCGATTAAATGCTGCATCTGAACTTAACTATAATCGATCAACGGCAGTAAGATTAATTGTATGTAAAGGTTTAATAAAGGGTTGTTTTTATACTAGGCATTAAACTTTATAGATAGTTATATATTATCCATCACATATTCCCGGTACTTAAATATCTAGTTTCAAAAATCAAAAGTGGGATTATTACTTGAAATATAGATACATGTTGTAGAACTGTTTGCTATCTTAATAGCGGGAATATAATATGATCGATCGAACCCTATACCACAGTGATGCCGGCTCAGTTTTTCCGATCTTTGCGACTTTTTTAGTGCTAAAACGATCTGCTGCTGTCCGATTATATTTAAGTTCAAATTCATCATTTATACAGTATTCAGTAGTTATTAGGGTTTGCCCGGAAGTCAAAAGGCTGCTGGTTCGATCCTCATAAGATCCCAAGACTTTCATTAATTAAACAAATATATTAAATATTTAAATAGATATAATTTTATATTATTTAATGACGTGTAATATATTCCATAATAAACGAGTATAAAATAACATACTTAATTAGAAAGTAAAATTCGAACATTTACCTCAACCGAGCTATGTTAGTATTTGTCGTTTTTATAGTAGTGGCTCTGGGATTGACTATTACGAATTCATAGTTACACTTGTTGTATTATGCATAGCACATGCTTGGTAAGATACCAGGCAAGTTAGTTGTCTCGCCATATCTTAAAAATGGTAAAACCAATGTCAATAACGAAACACTTTTCTTATGACTCTCAGTTACTTTAAACCAAGTATGTGGTGTCTATTTAAGTGAGGTCTGGCCTGGCAACGCGTCGGTGACCTTGAAATGAAGGATGGACATAAAATTTCTTATGGATATAATTAAGGAGATTGTGGCCGTATTCTCTTTGCTTATCTACTCACAGAGCTTTTGATTGAAGCTCAGAATTCATTATAGGCGTTAATGAACCATAATTATTTGGATTAATTTTGAAGTATTTTCCACCTATCGAAGGCAAACTGTCATTGAGTTCCATCATATTTTGACTGTTTTTTGGTGTAAGCAATAAAAATAATAATTCCGGGTTCTTATACCGCGTCCGGTCAAGATTGCTTTGTTTCATTTCCTTCAAAAAATAACATTATAGCTACATTACAAAAATATATCTTCAAAAACTTTAAAAAATCCGAAAAAATCAAAGATTTGTTCAAATATTAATATAAAAGAGCATAATTGCCTGAGCTGTTTGCTCGCGCTGTTTATAATTTGCCTTGAATGTTTGTATAATATTTTCCAAGTTAAATTATTAGTGGCTTAAATGTTTTAGTAGTTCACACATGCCCCCTCCCTGATGACGTTGGACCCCAACGTTTGGCAAGACCTCTCGTTTTAAAAAGAGAGAGAACGTCCTCAATTCGAGAACATATCGCATTTCACAAAAGTTTAGGATATTTTATGAACTTTTTTCCTAATTTTTCTTATTTAGTTAAAAGTGAAAGTATCAAACCTAGTAAATTCGGGATCAGTAACGAACGAACTATCCGTTAAATGAGCTGTTTACAAAGAAATGTAGCTATTTTTTTCTCATGTTCCCGATTGTCACTTGTTTTTTTTTTAAGTTTTTCTGGCAGCAAAAGAAGAACCCCAAAACCTTTGCTCTTAAGATAGAAAAACAAGAGACAAGATGCAAAACACATATGGGACCATGGGAAAGCCAAAAATCGCATATTCTTTATAGAAATTAAATGTACCATGTACCATTATCCTTCACTCTTTATAAGAAAAACAGTCCTCACAGACTGATGAGAACCAAGTTTTAAATGTGGGTATAAGAAAATTAATATCCCAAATTGAAAGATGTATTTAAATAAACGTTTAGTAAAAGCACATAGGTAATCTTATTGTGGTTCGCTTCTGCTCCATTTAAGGTTTCTTTACTTAGTTCAACGCATCGGTCAACAAAATTTAAAGCCGTTTCTTGATATTAATTTTATCATAAAAAAAAATGAACATTAAATTGTGGGAGAATATTTTTTTAATACGACTTTAAATGTACAAAAGAAATATGAGAAAATATCTTTTAAGTACTTAAAATTGCGATTGTCATCCACTCGTGATATAAAAAATAATCCTACAAATTGAAGAGAAAAGTTTAAATTTTTCAAGCGAGAAAATTGATATCCCTAATGTAAGGGCTCTATTTAAAGATAAGCTTAGTAAAAGCATTTACCACTCTATATAGTGATAAAGATTTACCTTTTTAGAAACTATTCCGGTTCCTAACTTCCTCTGGTCTAGTTTGCTTTAGTCAGTTCAAAGACACAATTTAAAAATATTAACATTAAAGCCCCATTAAATTGTGGGGAAGTTTTTTTTAAGTAGGCTGGAAAGGCATATATTTAAATGTGAATAAGAAATATGAAATCTACCAAAATTCAGCATTAAAGAGAAAGTTTGATTTTTTAAGCGATAAAATTAATGTCACCAATGTGAGGGCCCTAGCAAAAGCATTTACCACTCTATACTTGGGGCAAAATCAGTGATAAAAGTTTACCATCAAAACTCTTTAAAGATTATTCCAGTTTAAAGCCCTGTTAAATTATGGAGAAGTTTTTTTTTAAATAGGTTGGAAAGGCATGTATTTAAATGTGAATAAGAAATATGAAATCGGCCAAAATTCAGGATTGAAGAGAAAATTTCAATTTTTCAAGCGAGAAAATTAATATTACCAATGTGAGGGCTCTATTTAAAAATAAGCTTAGTAAAACCATTTATCACTTTATAATTGGTTCAAAACCAGTGATATAATTTACTTTCAAAAATCTTTAAAAATTATTCTGCTTCTTAACTTCCTCCGGTCTATACTCGACGCGCCGCCGCCGAACAGATTCACCAAACACGGAAAACACGGATACAATAATTCTTCTTAATTTATGATTCCATTGATTCCAAACATAGGAACTTTGATTAACACACTCTATTTTTATTTTTTGTATTATGGATAAGAAAAATCGAAATGAAAAACAAAACATTGGGTCGATTCAATCATAAAATAAGACGAATTGTTTCCGCGATTTCAATCTGTCCGGCGCGTCGAGTATAGTTTGCTTTAGTCAGTTCAAAGAAATATTCGACAGATTTTAATTCTACCATTAAAAAATTAACATTAAAGTCCCGTTATAGTCTGGGGAAGTTTTTTTTAAGTAAGATGGAAAGGCATATCTTTAAATGTGAATAAGAAATATGAAATCTGCCAAAATTCAGGATTGAGGAGACAAATTCAATTTTTCAAGCGAGAAAATTAATATTACCAATGTGAGGACTCCATTTAAAGATAAGCTTAGTAAAACCATTTCACCCGCTATAATTGGTACAAAATCAGACTTTCAAAATTATTCTGGTTCTTAACTTCCGCCGGTGTAGTTTGCTTTAGTCAGTTCAAAGAAATATTAGACAGATTTTAATTTCCCCATTAAAAAAATAAATAAAACCCCGTTAAATTGTGGGGAAGGTTTTTAAAAATAGGTTAGAAAGGCGTATCTTTAAATGTGAATATGAAATATGAAATCTGCCAAAATTCAGGATTAAAGAGAAAATTTTAATTTTTCAGGCGTGAAAATTAATAACCCTATTGTGAGAGCTCTACTAAGCTTAGTAAAAACATTTATCACTCTATTATTGGTGCAAAACTCTTTTAAAATTATTCTGGTTCTTAACTTCCTCCGGTCTAGTTTGCTTTACTCAGCTCAAAGAAACATTCGACAGTTTTTAATTTCCCCATTCAAAAAAAACATTAAAGCCCCGATAAATTGTGGGGATATTTGTTATAAAATAGGTTAAAGAGGCGTATCTTTAAATGCGAATGAGAAATATGAAATCTGCCAAAATTCAGTATGGAAGAGGAAATTTCAATTGTTCAAGCGATAAAATTAATAGCCCTAATATCAGGGTTCTATTTAAAGATATGCTTAGTAAAAGCATTAATCGCTCTATAATTGGTGCAAAATCAGTGATAAAATTTACCCTAAAAACCCTTTAAAATATATTCTGGTTTTTGACTTCCTCCGGTTTAGTATGCTTTAATCACTTCAAAGAAACATTGGGTATTTGAATTTCCCCATTCAAAAATAAAATTAACATTAAAGCCCCATTAAACAGGGGCAAGTTCTTTTAAATAGGTTGAAAAGGCGTATCTATAAATGTGAATAAGAAATATGAAATCTGCCAAAATTCAGGATTAAAAAGGAAATTAATTAATTAAAATTAATATCACCAATGTGATGGCTCTGTTTAAAAATAAGCTTAGTAAAACCATTTATCACTCTATAATTGTAGCAAAATCAGTGGTAAAATTTACCTTCAAATCTCTAAAAATTATTGTAGTTCCCATCTCCCTCCAATCAAGTTTGCTTTAGTCAGTTCAAAGAAACATTCAAAAATAACATTAAAGCCCCGTTAAATTATAGGGAAGTTTTTTGTTAAGTAGGCTGAACAGGCGTATCTTTAAATGTGAAAAAGAAATATGAAATCTGCCAAATTCAGGATTGCAGAGAAAATTTCAATTTTTCAAGCGAGAAAATTAATATCACCAATGTGAGGGCTCTATTTAAAGATCAGATTAGCAAAAACATTTATCACACTCTCAAAATCAAGTAATAAAATTTACCTTTAAAACTCTTTAAAAATTATTCTGGGCCCTAACATCCTTCAGTCTAGTTTACTTTAGTCAGTTCAAAGAAACATTCGACATAATAATAATAATATCCCCATTAAAAAAAATAACATTAAAGCCCTGTTACATTGTGGGGAAGATTTTTTTTAAGTAGGCTGCAAAGACGTATCTTTAAATGTGAATAAGAAATATGAAATCTGCCAAAATTCAGGATTGAAGAGAAAATTTCATTTTTCAAGCGAGGAAATTAATATCACCAATGTTAGGGCTCTATATAAAGATAAGCTTAGTGAAACCATTTATCACTCTATTGGTGTAAAATCAGTTATAAAATTTACCTTAAAAATTCTTTAAAAATTGTGCTGGTTCCTAACTTCCTCCAGTCTAGTTTGCTTTAGTCAGCTCGAAGAAATATTCGACAGATTTTAATTTCCCCATATAAAAAATAACATTAAAGCCCCATTAAATCGTGGGAATAGTAATAGGATGGAAAGGAGTATCATTAATTGTGAATAAGAAATATAAAATCTGCATTTGTTTCTCACCCTTTATAAAAAGATAACCCCAAGCAAATGTTCAATTTCTTTTTATAGAAATATACCTAAAAAAGGTTTCCTACTCTATCCAGTCAAGGCTGATTTGGTCATTCCAACGAGAAAATTGACAAATTCAAGTATTAGTTACGTTATTTAAAACTCGGGGGGGGAGGTTGGGGGTAGGCGTAATTTTAAATATGAAAACAGGCAAATTTTATATTTTCTTCAACTTCAAAAAGACGACTGTTAACGCTTTTTTATATTTAGGCATACAAACTAACAAGAGGGAAACTTTAATATTAATCTTTCTAATTCCGGTTTGATTTTTCAACAGTCAAAATATGTCAGAAACATGCATTATTTTAAAATCAAAGAAAATAAGATACAAGGCAATAGCATATGCTAATTATTACAATAAGAGTCGATCACAGTAATTTTTTTTCAAATATTAATTCTTTCGTTAAGGGCATATTGAAAAAATGGGGCAGGTTTTTTAAAACTTAAAATTCCATTGCTAATAAAACATTGATTATTTGGCCAGTCAAAATATGTAGAAAGAGTGCCATTATTTTAAAATAGATTTAGTAAATTTTATAGGGGCTTAAAAAGATGGATATCAGATTATGTTTATTTAGGGGAGTCGAACTGAATTTCTTTAAAAAAGGGCATGCCTTTTATTTTATGTTCTAATATAAGTACCTAGATGGATATAGACATCATGTCATTCCTCACGTGAATACAATGCATGGCTTTTTAAGGCAAATAATAATATGTAATTTTCTTAATATTTGCCTATAAAACGTTATAACTTGGATGACCATCACGCAGTATCTAATGAACTACATCCTCACCTTCATCACCCAATCCTTAATGTTTCTCTAACTAAAATGGGCCTTATTATTATAAACATATTCGGTAGGCAACTCTGCCCCACTAAGGTATGCGTAATATATTACAATGACAAATAATGAAAATATAAATATCTTCTGTTTAATTTGACATACGAAAATAATCTCAAATTTTAACACAGGTACAAAACATATCACATTAGACACATTATAAAGGTAGATATGGATGGAAATATATAAATAAGTGCATTTGAATTGAGAGGGAGAGAATGACTTTTATTTAAACTTTGGATCTTATATTCAATAGATCTAGAGCCTTATAAAATCTATACTTAATATCTATATAGAGTAATTCAGCTGAAAAAAAAATGTGAACATGCTTTTACGGATGGATCCCGTTTATGACATATTTGTAATATTGTAATAATCCAGAGTTTTCTTTAGGGGTTCGTCTCCTGAATCATGACGTAACTTCCTGCTGTGCAGAATGTATTCATAATTACTAATCCCCTGCTAATTTAGCTTTTACCTCCAGTTTGCGAATTAAGTAAATAACACCCAGTACTTTAAGCCTTTATCTTTAATTTTAAAAAGAAATAAGAAAACGAACGCAATTATAGGCAAAATGATGGTCCTGTGATCAATCATCTTCAAATGATGCGTTCAAAAAACGTAACATAATCATTCATATTTCAACTTCGTGTTTACATAAAAGATTCATGCCAGCGGAAATACATTTTCATTCGCCAATAAACAGGGGGGATATGATAAATGATTTATCTGAAATTTAATTCTTCTCTTTGTCCAATTTACCGTCGAGAGAGATACTTTCATTATGATCAACAAAGTTAACTCATCGAGATTCCATAGTACGTATGAATTGATAGCTGAAATGAATATTAAAATACCTAATTAATTTTGCACGTTTTTTGCCTTATTACTGTATTTTTGCCAGAGTTTTGATTTTTCGGCCGAATCTGACGCGTCATGGCAAAAAACGTAATAAAGTTTTTTAATCAAAAATGGATATGGGAAAGTCGTAACGAATGTTACATTAAGAAAAATCTACGAAAATAGCATTTATGATGGCATATGTCCGAAATTAACTTAAGGTAAACAGGAGCAATTAAGATATGGCAAGGGTGATTGCTGTAAAGTGACTTATAACCAACCCCTTTACATGATTGTTTTCATACCTTTTTTATAGATTAAAAAGTGCTAATCAATTCCGTTTTTCTTTATTAAAGTTTATAATTAAAAACAATTTATAAATAATCCAGATGACAATCAATTTCAATCAATGGTATATGTCCACAATTAACTTCTACTAGGCAAGAAAAATAATTACGATATAGCAAGGTCAATTGCTGTAAAATTACTTGTAGCTAGCTCCTTTATCCTTTGGTTGATTTCATCCGCATTTTATACATTAAAAAGCGCTAATCAATCACCTTTTTTCCAGGAAAAGTTCTAATAAATATCGCTCAAAACGGGCTAACCTAACTTAACCTAACTGTGTTTGAGATTTTTGATCAAATCTAGAGCCAATATGTACTCCGCTTTTTACTTGAAGAAGGAAGAAAATCTCCTGTATATAGGAAAGGATGTAATGATTTCAATTTGGGCTTTTACGCGCTGTTATAGGACCATATATGCGGCCTTAAACTCAAACCGCAAATAAGTACAAAAACATTAATCGAGACAAAACTGCTAACCAAATGTTATAATTTTCAGTTGGTTGGTAGTTATTGCTCATTAACTACCTCGTTAGAGAATGTTAACGAACAGACTTTTAATAGCCTAATTGCCTAATTACTTTAACTAGGTCAATTAAAATTATAGCATAGGGTTAGTCCGTAATACGATAAACTGAAAATAAAGGGATGTGAATATAATAATGTTTATATAATAATGAGTGTGTAATTTGCACAATATTTTTCCACATAGCTTTATTTCTAAAAGAGTTGAATAAAAAAATCATTAGTTCTAACGTGACAATAGAAATTGAAATACAAAATAACTCAAGTGTAACCGATTTTGAATCGAGGCGAAAAAACTGAAAAACAAGAGGTCGAAAGGTAAGGAAATATCGAACACAAAAAGGAGCAAATTCAAAGGCAAAGATCGAAGTAGGTATATAAGCTCGGGAATATAAATAAGACGGAAAAGGCATGAAAGATTGAAAACATACAACTAACCCAAAAGTACGGTAGATCGAAAGTTGAAGATGCTGAAAATAAGAAAGGTGGAAAGGACAAAAAATCAAAATTGCAAATGGGCGAAAAAAAATAAATAAACGAAATTATTAGTAATAATAATTTGTGTTTATAATCCTTAGCTTCTGTAAAAGCAAATCAAAATGCGACGGGTATACGAAAGAATATAACCAAAACTAACCAATTGAATCAGTCTCGTTTCATAACCTGACACGTCTTTTACAGAACAACCTGAAATATTGAATACTAACTAAATAACAAATAGTTTTAGATTTCTTCTATTTTACATTTTAGACTTATCATCGGATTTTCAATATTTTGTTAATTCCACCTTGTTCATGTTTAGTCATTTGTATTTCAACTTAATGATTTTAGATCATAGTATATAGATATTCATTCAATATTTTGAAATGTCGACCTTTTACAAGGTAAGAAAATATCGGGAGCATGAAAAGGAGAAAATGATCGAAAGTACAAAATCCTAAAAATCAAAAGGGAACGGAATTATTAGTAATACTAATTTACTAAGATCCAGTGGCAGCAAATCGTTACGGTTTACTACCATCCAAATTAAACCTCTCAATACAAACGAACTTAGATTTGCAACCGGCACAACTTTCACAAAAAAGCTTTCAAAATTTCAAAAAATGCCGACGCTAGTGAGATAAGGAACAATCTAACCCAAACTCACCAATATTCGAATTAATCTCATTTTATAACATGATGCATTTAATGAGATAAGTTTAAATAATGAGTGATATGTATAAAAAATAATAAATAATTTTAGATTAAGATGAGCATAGTGAACAATAACTTGATATATTGAATTCTAACTAAATAATAAACAATTTTAGATTTCCTCTATTTTGTATTTACGATCTTTTATATTTTCGCATTTTCATATTTTCGGTCACAAAAACCTGAAAATACCAAATATCGAAAATATAAAAGCTCGATAAGAGATAAATAACGGCAAATTAAAGAGATCGATGCATAAAAGACCGAAAATATAAAAACCGAAAAGTACAGTAGATCGAAACCACAAAATGCTGAAAACCAAAAGGTCGAAGGGACAAAAAGCTAAAATTACAAAGAGCGAAAAACGGAATTATTAGTAATAATAAATTACTATTGTCTAGTGGCAGCAAATCGTTACAGTTTACAATTCAAACCAAACCTCTCAGACGAACCAACTTCAATTTGCTGCAAAAAAGCCTTCAAACCTTGAACAATCTATTCAAAACTCGCCAATAATCGAATTAATCTCATTTATAACATGATACACTTTTATAAGAAAATTTGAAATAATGAATACTTAAAAAATAATAAATAATTTTAGATTAAGATGATCATAGTCAAGAACAACTTGATATATTGAATTCTAATTAAATAGTAAATAAATTTAGATTTTGTATTTTTCTATCTTTTATAGAACAACTTGAAATATTGAATATTTTCGGTCACAAAAAGGTGAAAATGCCAAATATCGAAATAATAAAAATCTGGAGAATATAAAATATAACGACAAATTCAAGAGATCGATGCATAAAAGATCGAAAATATGAAGACACAAGAGCACAGAAGATCGAAAGTACAAAATGCTGAAAATCAAAAGGTCGGAGGTATGAAAGGGCAAAATCGCAAACGGTCGAAAAATGGAGTTATTAGTAATAATAATTTACTAAGATCTAATGGCAGCAAATCGTTACAGTTTAATATCCAAATCCCAATACGAACCAACTTGGATTTCAAAAAAAAACTTTTAATCTTTCAAAAAATGTCAGCGTTAATGCGATAGAAATACGGAACAATCCAATCAAAAGTCACCAATATTCAAATTAATCTAATTTTTTAACATGATAGATTTTTATAAGAAAATTTTAGATAATGAATACTGAATAAATAATTTTAGATATTCTGTATTTTCCATTTCTAATCTTCAATATTTTCGATCTTTCGTATATTCGGTCCTGCCTATTTTCCATCTTTTGTTCATTAAACCTTAAAAAAAATTAAATGACTAAGCATAATGTTTAACTAGATTAGTAATTAAAACACTGTTTCTGATTTTCACTAATTTTTTTAATTTATTCACACCCATACATGCATACATTTAAAAATTAGTGAAAATCAGAAACAGTGTTTCAATTACTAATGTGGTTAAACATTATACTTAGTCATCTGTATTTCAGCTTAATGTATGGACCATAATGTGTAAATTCTATATTTTGTACTTTGGATTCCATCTTATGGTTTCGGCCATTTTTCCAAGCGCTAATCAGCTCAACATTTCTACTTCAAAATTTGTTAATTTCTTGTACTCCATAAGAAAATTTCGAACTTATTAAAAATTTGCCTGCTTGCGTCTGAGCATCACAAAAATTGGTTTAGTTGAATTTTTCGCATTTTAGCAGCTCTTTATTTTTTTTTTATTCTTACAGAGGCTATTCTTACTTTCGATAAATATTTTGCTGCAGCATCTTAACTGTTTGAGAAAAAAGGAAATTTTATTAAGAAGTTCTTATTTAAATTACGTTCATTAGCATGTAACGTTGTAAAGGCTATTAAATAGAGTATTGCGATGTTCTCGTTTTACTGGTCGATTTGAGATCGATAATCTCGCTACCTTACTTCTCGCGACCTTACTTTCGGAGTACCAACTTGCTCGACAGGTATATCCAATTGGAGCGCCACTTGACAGAGGTAGTATATTCTTTTTTAATAAAATTGATAGCCCTTCTCGCCTGAAAACTCAAGGCGAGCAGGTCGTTTCCGTATCATGTTATGTATCATGAATGAATAAATAATCAAATGACTGTCGGTAATTTGCCTTAATTACCGTATATGGCGCACTGCATCGCTGTAGAACTCACTCCCAGGACATCTGTTTCCCTCAAATTAGAACGTACAGCTATTCAAGAAGTGTGTCAATCAACATCTTCGCACACACACCGCTCGTCGATTGCCATAGGATCTCCCTTTGGTGTGTGTGTCATTGCCATAAAAAATATAGCTTATCGTTCTAAATCATTTTAATTAATAAATTTATAATTAAACGACAGTCGACCTTTTGACGTCTATCGTTTATATTCTCGTTTCATATATTGATCTAGTTATGTTGCTAATTGAGCTTACATTTAAAAGAGTTATCTTTAGTTAGTTAGAGAATTCATTTGGCTAGTGCCCGAATAGCCGATTGAGTCATTTTTTACTATGTTTGGCTGTAAAGCTCATAGCAGTAATTTATTCTACATAATCGAAATTTACTAATTTAATTTGTCACCTTGATATCAGAATCGACTTGAGCTCAACTCGTTACATTACATATATACCTCATTGGTTATTTTATTGATTTGGAATTATTGAGGACTGTTTATTGGTCTACTGATATTTCCGCTGCCATGGGATTGATTTAGGTTAAATTTGGTTAACAATCATTTCATTTATACCTAACTATACATATACAATAAGATTCGGGCAATACTAGGGTTATAAGACATAGTTTAACAAGTAATATCTTACGTTGCTTTGATTTATTATTCTTGTAATATCGGTGAGATACTTTACAAGATAATTTATTAGTTTAAGAGCGTAACCATAATCTCAACCTGATCTGAGATAGGATTAATTGTCCTGAAAGAATTGGTGTAAGTTTACATTTTTAAATGCATAAGTTATTTGTAATCTTGATGTTTATTGATTCAAGGATCAATAATCATTGATAAATTTCTTGTAAAAGCAAATTTAGTGGCAATCGTGACGGTAAAATTTTTGTAAACTGATAAAAAATGCTCCTCTCATGAAATTCTAAATTCAAATGCACTTTTACACTTAAAACTAATCACACGGCGGTTAACTTGGAACTTAGATTGATGAAACGTATTCTAGACAGAACAATAGATGTAAGAAAATATTTTCAACGTTTAGCAAGCGTTATTTGGTCAATAAACGCGTTCCAGTTTTCACTATACATTTTACGTATAATATCTCATATTTTTCTATATGTACATCGTAGAAGGAAGACTATCTATTTACAATGATAACTACTAAGTCTACTAGACTTAATTCATTTTAACTTGAGAAAAATAGCAGAAACGTCTACGAATTAAAATAGACAATTGATTTTATTGAACTTAAAGAATACAAGTTTGTGAGCCGAAAGAGTATTTATGGTCCAACAATTAGGCAGGTATTTTCTTCGTAGTTCGTTTTAAAGGTACTTGAGTAACGAAAAAAAAAATAGCTATTTTCAAGTTGTTTTCTTAAACCACAGTTGGTGTTGTGTTTTTCACACATTTTTATGTGGATCTAAATACTTTTTAATGGTTCCACGGAACAAAAATTAATATTAAACGTCTGAAGCTATTACATATATATGCGTCGGGTTACAACGTTATCCGTCTTCCGATTCCTAATCTCCAACCGTCTCGGCTTCTCCAAGTCTCTTCCTCCAGTCTTCTCGTCCGGATCTCTCTGTCTATACCCTCTCTCCAGATTTTCCGGGGTCTTCCTCTCCTTCTTCTTCCTTGCGGTGTCCAGTGTGGTACTTACTTCGGGAGTCGGTCTTGGCCCATTGTCTGTACATGTCTGTCCTATCTGAGTTGTCCATTTCTTATGTCATCTACAATGTCGTGCTTTACTTCCGTTATTTCCCTTATCCTTTCATTTCTGATCCTTTCCAATCTAGACTTTCCTGCCACTCTTCTCCAGTAATCCACCTCTGTGGCTTTTAGTGTTTTCTCTGTTCTATCCTTTATAGGCCACACTTCACTACTATAGGTTACTATACTTTTAATTATTGCGTTGTGTTTCTGTGTTTGTTTTCATTTGTAATGTGTTTATCCCATAGTATGCCGTTTAACATGGACATAGCCTTCCTGCCTTCAAGATTTCTTTCGGCTATTGCTTCATCCAGACTTCCTTCTTTCGATATTTTTACGC
>MU185391.1:50479-64302 GCA_016904865.1 Pissodes strobi
AAAGATTATTTGAATAATTTTAGCCTGGAAATAAAGGGCAATATTTTTCTATATATTCTTATCTATAGAAGAATATATGTATGCAACCTCAAAAATTTTATCGTGTATATACAGCGAGCTTTATTTGGACTAAAATTAGAATTTGTTTCAATAATTAGAAAAGAATTTAATATAAAGATGACAGAGCCTGAGCAAGACCAAGAAGAAATGCTACAAATTGCATGTGATTTATCATGCCATTGATATCATTATATGCCTTAGAAGAACCGAAGTATACTTGAGCATACATTTTCGTTGGGGACCTGTCGTTCCATTTCATACCAAACATAAAAAGGTAACACCATTCCGCTAGATAAATATAGAACGTTCCGACTTCAAAACTAGGTCATACAATACATTGAAATGCTTTTCGTCCTAATTAAAATTCCAATAAAACCTGGTTTTTTTTAAGAAAGAAATATTAAATTTCATGCAAAGGTTTCCGTTAAATGGAAAATTCACTAAATTGAATTTCCAGTGATAATGAAAATATACGAATTAAATTCACTTCAAGGCGAAAGTATTTTGATTTTATTTTACATTCAACAAAAGATTTTATCTCCCCCTGAGGTACGAATCGAATAATTTTTCCAAAGGCATATATTTCAATTGACAGATTTTATAATTGTAATAATCTGTATGGATCACTTTATAACAAACAACTCAAGCTAGTTAATTCAATCAATCGATTAGCCCCATACTCGTAATCACTCTGTACCAAGCAAGTAAATTTTTATATTTGGGAGGCTGATAATATTTGTTTCGCACAAATGCAGCAATTTACAGAGTTTATTATAAAATAGTAGAATCCAGGAAAGAACACTTTAATTAAAAACCTATAAAAGTTATCGTAACTAGCCTTCGCAGTTGCTACTAAAGTAGAAGTTGAAAATGACAGAGACGACTTTGGCGCATTTAGGCTTCGAATCCTTCCCTTCCAAGAATCGATGCAGAAAATTTTCTGATACAGCTTCAGTTCCAATACCCAAGCAAAGAACAGATATGTATTGCATTGTAAAGACTATACACGTGTTTATCATTTATATTACTTTCATATTTTATCTTAATTTCTCACAGATCTTTCGACGATGTACCTAAGTCTTACGCCGATCAATATTTCTGGTTAGTGATCACTTTATAATATTTACTTACATTACTGAGGTATCTTGCGGAGTTTTTCGTTCTTCCTATCACTGGTTTCTCATTTCAATCTATCTCTCAACATTTCGTCTCGCGCCAATGCCGATTAAAAATTTAACTTGAATGTATTGTCACGTTTAGGATAAAATAATTATTAAATCGTGTTTTGAGCATTTTACGCTCACATCTTTAAACAAAAAGATTTAAAAATAAGACATGAAAATGAGAACTGAAGTAGCAAAGGATCGTAATTGAGAACGTTTTAACCAAAAACTAAAAAGTTTAAAAAGCGAAACTGAATAATAGAAGTTAGGGGAAATAATAAAATTTCCTTGTCTGTGAGATTGTCTGTTTAGAAAGTTTACTCGCTTCTAATGATGACGTCAAATCTAATTTTATTATTGTATATATAGCCCCATGTAAGAAATCAGAAAAGATATGGGAACAGAATACAAGAATAAAATTTTTAAAAATAGCTGTAGCTACTGTGGATTTACTCTTGTATATGGGCCATCAATATATAGGAATCAAGTCTTTGAAAATAGCTTTCTGCGACCGTATTCCTACTTTCTCTAACTTTCTCGAAGTTCCTTACATAGTGTGGACCTATAAAGAGTTTATTTTCAGTCCAAGCTTGTCTCTCGATAAGAATATGCTAAAAAAATAACTATTAATTATTTAAATTTATAGTTTCGATGCTTATTTCTCTTTTCTTTTTCCGAAGTAATCGAATATATAAATATTAAGTTATTATATTCTTTCTTTTGGTTCTTTGATTTTACTAAACCTGGCCTGGTACAAATTTATACACCTAAACAATTAGAACAAAACTGGAATACACATAATCAGCCTTCGTTCGCACTGAATAAGTGAAACTATTTGCAAGTGATACTCGTCCGTTTCTGTGTACGTAAGAGCACTGCATTATCTATTGCAAAGAACGAACTATAGCAGCCGTATTTTACGTATAAAATTATATTAGTGGTAGTATTAGAACACAATAATAGCTCGAATTTGCTTTCCAATTGTCGTTTTGATCGATTTATTAATTAGCTAATAATTATCTCATTATTTTCGAATCCATACAATTTTTCCACGTCCTCACAGATTATTAAGTTACGTTATTTGTGATGTTAAAATTAAATCTGCGAATCTAGATAGTAACCATTTTTCTTTCTCGGACTTTAGTAGTCATTTGATTCTCTTATTACCTTATTTAATATGTCCCACTGACTGCGAATTTATTTAACACGATTCCGTTGATTTAATAAGAATTACGCTATTGCCTTTGTGGCATTGTCTATTTCGATATGAGCGATATCGAGGTACGTGGGCTTGCTTAAATTGCATGCGGTCTCACGTTTTCCATACAAATTCGTTCCGGCGCGTGGAGGCTTTCACCCGGCCTGACCGGGGTGGTCCTCGTCCTCATTGCGGTAGTGCCCCTCAGGTGACTGTGTACATCTAGGAGGGAGGCTGGAAGCCTTTGGGTATAGTGCGCCCCAGCCACAAGAATAAGTAAGTTTCCAATGTATTATCATTATGCTTGTTGCGCTTATTTTGAAATATTTACAAAGCAATCCAAACGAATGTCCAAGTGGATATAACCATATCAGAATATACAATTTATATATTGAAATAAATTTACAATTTTACAAGCAGTGTTCGAGTATTGAGGAATCGAACTTAATCAACGAATCTCTAATATTATCTTATATTACTTTATTGCGTTTAATTGCATCATAATAATAACTAACAGACATGCCCGAATAAGATATACCGCTATTTGTTTGAATTTTGGTTTGTCCCATTTTAAAATTGATGAAATTGGTCATGATAAACTGACCAGATCATTTCAAAACAGCATCAGCAAACATAACTCAACTTAAATATTTCTCATTATGAATTTATTTTTTACTCAAAGAGCATACCAATTAATGGGTTTGAGTGAACCCGTTATTTTGTACGTAAATTGCTATCTAAACAAATCCCATAAGAGAATAAATATCTAAATTGAAACATAAAAGTTTTATCGTATTATCAGCTTCGAACAACTCTCAAATTAAACAAATGAGTTCTAACTCCGTTATTTTAATATCACTCTCTATATATTTTCAAAAATATAAGATACCTTTTGACCTCTCACTACCAAAACATGAAAATTGTTTCTTTTATTTTATTATTATGTATTATTTTCATGCGTATGTGATTGAGATAAAAATCAATTATTGGTAGGTCTTTAACAAAATTTTTGCGTTTAACAATTCGCCACTGTTGTTGAAATTGGCATTAATTTGCCATATCTGTATACCGTTTTACACATTAACTCTCTAAGATAATATTTGCCACAAGAATCTATTGTTGTAATCTAAGGCTTATTTCACCTATAAAATATGTCATAATAATTTAATAAACTAGCCGCTGCAATTTCCATGTAATAACTCCGTACAGAAATATAACGTGTACGGTGAAATTTAAAGCAATAAATTGCATTATTTAAACAATTTTGCATAAGCTACAAGCAATTTCTTTCAATTTCAAATTCAATATCTTTATCTAGTCTTTGATAATATTTATATATATTATAATGATGTGATAATGCATAAAAGTTATTTTATTTACATGGAAAATAATCATATTGCATCTTAATCGGTAATTAAATAATACACCGCTAACATTCAATTCAAATCAACTCCAACTACCTGAGTTTCATTTCGCTAATATTTCCCGATATTGTCGTCGCCGCGTCGTTTAATATTTATTTTTCGTGCATATGCTGGCTAGATAGATAGATTGAAATTTGCAGTCTCGACGTAATTTTGCCCTACTCGCAATATAAGTTAATAATAACGAAATTCTGATTATTTTTAAAGAATTGGAACTACGTTTATTTTTACTATATACTTCACAACTATGATTTATTTAATTTATATGCTGCGATATTTAAATAATCTACGTACAATATGAATCGAGCTGTACAAAATTTTGCGGTTTTGCCGCTCTTTAGCATTTTAGTTAAATTATAATTTGTGCATATACTTAAATACAATATGTCTACTCATTTCCAACAAATTTTCATTTATGATCTTTTCTAAAAAAAATAGGCTATAGTCACTTGCCGATTTGATTCGAGAAATTGATACTTTTGCCATTATTTGATTGTTTGTGATTAATTAATATATTTATATACTATATTTTAAGATAGAACGATGGTGCCTAGGAAAATTTACTACGAGCATAAAATATAATAATATAATTATACTACAAAAAAAAACTACGCCGATATACAAAGAAAAATATATAACTAGCCTAGCCCATTTTAACATTAATCTTATAATCTATAAATATCTGCGTACAGTTCTATTTATTTTTGTCATTATTATTGTTTTTCACCTTCACATTCTAATTTCTGCTTTTTAATGTTCGATTGTCAGTATTTCATTTCCATTTCTATGCTCACTTATTTCTTCTGCTAAAAAGCCTAAAAGAGAAATTCTTTTTTGCCTTACAGCCATTTTGCCTCTATGGATCATTTGGATTATTTGATTATTTGCCTGGTAGGCAAAGCCTACTTCCTTTGTAATGGACTGGCAGGGTCGCCATGTAAAGACTCAACCTAGGGGTGTTATATTACGTCCCCTTGACTTACCAGTTGAGTCAGGTTCGTTCGTCCGAGGCCCAAATAATAGACTTGAGTATACTTACTCTATGTATTGATATATCGCTGAACAGTGCTATAATATAGATGTCTAAGATATTAATAATAATGATGATACGCAGCTACATTACATCACCACTTATAAACTCTAATCAGCTGTATTATTGCTGTCGTGTGCAATCGTATGCAGTTTATAAACGGTCTTATCATAATATTTAATAGTTACGATATCCTGTCGATGATATACAGGGTATATACTTATACCGTCACAGCATGTTATATACAAAAAAAATAATAAAGAATCCATGTTCGTATCAAGCGGGGTTATTAAATGAAAAATGTATAAAAGACCTCATTACAAGATTTCAATATACCTTCTTTTCTTCTTTTGAAAATGAGCTTCTAACTTGGAACTTGAAAATGATGGACATCACCTTTGACCATTTAGGCTTCAAAAGCGTTCATTTAAGAGTCATTAGAGAAGATGTTCGGTTATAGCTTCAGGTCCCACGAAATAACACATGTATAATTAAACCAGGATGCTGGAATATATTGTAGAGCCATCTCTTTCGGATGACTCTGTCCTTAATCAAATTGGAATGGTTATCAAATCTGGCTCACATCTTCAAATTTCAAAAATTAATCTAACACGATATTTTCTAGTCTACATGCCTTGTAACGAAGTTACTGTATTTTTAGGGCATGGTATGCACTCTCGGTTTTAACTTTCTTATTATACGGGCTATGAACGTAATTCATGGTATTTCGTCGCGAAAAGCCGGGAAAATAGTTTTTGCATTTTTCGCAGTTCTCGCGTAGTGCTGGTAGAACGCTGGCGATACTCGCGTAAATCATGTGCACAAGGCTCGCACCTGACGGCCAGACGTGACGTGATCCCCACCACGCATCGAGTTAACAAAACCGGGCTGCATCGCGATGAGCCGGAAGAATCTACACGGGATCTCGAAGCAGCAGCCGAGCCGACCATCCGACCAGACCACTCCTCTGAGAACCCCCGCTACTACCGCCCATGTAAGCCGCCCAGCTTGAATCGGATCAACGCCGCTTTCTGCAGAGCGCGCCGTCATGACGACCGCCACTAACCGCCATCGCTGCTACCTGTCTTGTCTGCCTTCGCTGCTGTGTAATGTAGGTAATACTCTCTTCCATACACACACTCACTCTTCCCCTCTCTCACATTGCACTAGGCTGGTATGTGTTTTCAGGCCGACCGGCTCTATCTTTACAAGCTCTATCTCACACATAACCTACCTGACGTATTCGCGCACGCGCATGACGGGATTTGTATTTCATCCGTGCAGGAAGCCTCGTCAGGTCTTTTATTATTGTCGCTCTATATCCACTGTTTTGTTATCATCCTACAATACCGTTTATTATTTGCTCTTTAGCGCCATTGTTCCGCAGATCTTTTCATTATCAAGCCGCGTGTATCCACAACCGTCAAAAGGTTATTTTGCACCGTTGTTGGACCATTTCGAAGGTGAGATCCTGGAGCTTGGACTAGCGTAGATCAAGATCAAAGAGGCTTCGTCGTTTCAGTATCGTTTCTTACCACTTGACACAGCGGCGTTAATCGTATTCTTTATTCATATTTCTTATCGCTACTTTACCCCCCCTCTCTGGTAATATTTTATTTGATTATTCTTTAGTCAAGGCTTTAGGTTATGGCAACTTTTCCTAAATCCTTTTAGCAAACCTACCCATAGATGGATAGCAGGGTTCGTGGATCCTCGGTACACTTTACTAAAGATATTGGGCACCACATAGTCAACTGTGACTCAACTAAGAATAGTTCTATAATGTTATTAAATCCTGAAAAGTAATTTTTGCAGGAGCTTTTCAATAAGGCATAATATTTCCCCAAAATAGATACTTTATTCTTTCCCTACTAATGAGGAGATTAGATGGATTATATCTTGATATAAAACAACAATTATACAGTACAATAATTACAATCACATATATAAACAATAAAGCAATAGAAAAGATGCTTGAATAATATTGACTATAATCAACAATGGTGTCAGATACAAACTGTTAGGCAAATATTCTGCACATCCAGTAATAGGTCACTAGAATGATGGTAAATAGCACACAGGGTTCAAAATTCATGAATTTTATTCTGCCGCAATAATATAAAATAAAATATATGTATAATCACTCAATCTGTAGATAATCTAAATTTGCCGAGAGAGCCCTACAATTAAAAAGGTAAATGGTATGACTTACAACTTATGAAGTAGGATAAATTTATTCTCCAAATTTATACCATTGTTAGTATATATACGGTCCATGCAGCTCCAGAGCACTTCAAATCATAACTTGACTTTTCCAAACTCGTTACACCACATCCAGCCTATGATAAGCAATAAAGGGATGACACGCAATCGATGGTTTAAACCTAAGACATGCAAGTAACCCAAAAACACGCTGGAAAGGATATCGCAATTAGGCAAAGCGATATACGTGTGCCAGAGCGGTACCCGTGGAGAGGACCCTAAAAACAATTGTTTGTCTTAGCAAAAAGTAAATATTTAACATTGAAATTATTACTCACAACCTAACTAGTTTTTCTTCTTACCTATAGAACTATCTATGGGGCCTATGACCTGGTAACAAAACGAATAGTGTTCATTCTAGAGACTTCTCCAAAATCGATAATCGTCATTTCCAAGAATCGACAACATGGCAGCAACAGCAATATATAATATATTCTAGAAAGATTGGACAATAGAATTAATTCCACTGAAAGACTGCATGAAAATTTTGGTAACTTAGCACGTGGAGGTAGGATTCCAATAACTCAACAAAAACTTTTAAAGGTAACCTCAATGACCCTGGTTCAAGTCGAAAAACATAAACGTAACAAAATTATCATAAAATAATGACCCTAATTATTTAAACCAGTCTATGAGGATTTACACCTCAAAAAGGCTTCCCGACTCCTCGCCGGTCTAACGTAAAAGAAAGAACCCGGAACAAACTTCAACACTTTGGCCCCGAAGCTTGCTGCCAACTTAACTTAGCTGAAATAGCGAGTCCGAGCCATCGACGTCACAGCTCGGTTAATCGAACTTCTGCTCTAGACCACATTCGCCAAGCAGCAAGTAAATACGCCTTAAAAGGAACCGTTACTTGGGCACGTCGATTCTTGAACCTGTCTAATCTTACTGTCAAAATCATATGATGTGCCTGTCTTACGATTAAACTGATAGGTGAATGACACTTTGACATTTAAAAAATGAATACACGAAATCTCTTCAAAAGATGAATAAAACAAAAGGAAATAATACACCAACACAAAATTAGATAAAGGAATTATAATCTACATTAGACTTTTATGATCTCCAAATAGTTTGAGGTAGGTACTGCTAACAATTGATTTAAAATAATAAACATACTCAAGGTTACATTTGTATCGAACATAATTTTAAGTTTTTATTAACTTTTAGATCAAAAAAAACTTGTGAGCATTATCCTGAGTAATAAAAGAAGAGCTCAAGTATAAAAATCAATGAAGTTAACAACCTGGCAAATTGGATTGCACAACTAGAACTATTAAAAGAGGTTTACGAACCTAGTCGAGTACCTACTGCTCAGAAAGGGGCCAAAACTAGCCTTGATGTTATTACCATATCATAAGCATCTAGTACATCATAAATGTAAATATAGAAAGTGTATTAAATTACTTTTAAGACAAAACAAGGAAATGTACTTCATACACTGTACCTATATTGGAATAATCCAAAATAAATTGTGTTTGTAAATAAAACTAAATATAAACCAAGCAAAGCTGTAGCATTTGTTCATGCCAAAATTTGAAAATGCTGCAAGGTTAGTTTAAGTTTCATATGGGCATTCATGCTATGGTTCTCGTGATATTTTAGTTAAGTTTTGATACTTTAGGTTCGCATCAGTTTCAAATTGACAATAGAGATGTATTCGGTTTTCGAAATCGTTTGTTTTCTTTCTGATATTCTGTTAATATTAATAAAGTTTCGAAGGCAGTCGGCAAACAGTACTAACATGCGCAATAGATCCCTGGTTTACCGTTTCTCCACTGTAACACGCTGCTCTGTGCACTGTGGACCCTTTACCACGTTAATCCAAAGGGTGGCACCCGAAATAAAACCATTGGATAACATAACTAATGGTTGAAATTAACCGTCTGATACCGATGCAAGCAGAAGCGAACCGAAGCGCCTCACAGCCTTACTTCTTCGTATCTCTTGGTGATAATTTGATTAAGTACTCATTTTGCTTTATGATTAAACTATATTATAAAATTATTAACTATTTCCAATCAAGAAGTATGTTACATACGTGTAACATTTTACACTGTTTTGCACCAGAATTTTAAACCTCCCGCCTGTAATTTAAAAATTTCTAGAAACAGCAATATTTGGCTGATTTTTTATTGGCCTGTGATACACATACGCAAGTTTTCAAAATGTCAACATTCATAAAATCTCGTTTTGAGATGTTCTTTTAAAAATGTTATACATATTCTCAATATTGTGACCATCTGTATATCTTTGGGCTACCCTATACAACTAGCCTGCCGCGTCTATGTTATTCCCGCTTGATTCATCATCATCCGAGAAGATTCCGGATCGCTCTGTTATTTTCCCGATGTCTGCGACTTGGCAGAGAATAATAGAAAAGCGGCGCGAGGCGGACGCTTCCTGAATAGTCCTGATTAATATTCGAATGGCTATAATAACGCGCAGAACGCATATTGCAGTTAGTTAATTACACGTTGGATTGTAAAGATCTATTAGTTGTAAAGTTATAAGAGTTTTATTTTAAAATAGTAAAAGGTGTGCTTTTATCAAGACCTACAGAAAAATAAAGGTAGCAATTGTTGTACTTAGGTTATATCTTGCTTCCAGGTGTACTGATAATGGCTGAAGCTGATTTTGATAAAAATTTTGTACAGAATACAACCTCTCCCTTTTTATTCCTTATAGATATATGCAATTTTTATATTAATTCGTAGCGTTAATTCCAATAACTTTTTAAGTGTATATACGTCGACTAAACTGCTTTAAATTATTTTCAGATATGGTCGTTGGGTGACTAGACGAGTGGCTTTGGCCACAATCGCAACGATATGGCTTCTTGCGGCGCTCATTTCCTTCGTGCCCATTATGTTGGGCTTACACCGGCCCTCCCATCCCTTTGTTATAGAATCGGGAGGACAGAATTACCCCACCTGTGCATTGGATCTGACCCCCACATACGCGGTCGTCTCCAGCTGCATATCCTTCTACGTTCCTTGTATTGTCATGTTAGGTATGTTTCTTAGTGCTCTATTAATTTAAAACTTTCTAGGAGTGTAGAATGTAGGATTTCGTTTAGATATAGCATTTAGAAATGGTCGAGTTTGGATATTAAATGCTTTATAGTAATGGAAGCCGGGTTCTTGCTTCGCTTTAATTCGAGATTTGAAGTTAAATTATAGCACTGTCACTGTTCTAAACAACATTCTTACCGTATAGTGGCTCGTAACTAAAAAAGACTGAAAACTGCTGTCTGTTAAACTCTATGTTTTTCATACACACAAAAAGATAACATCCGAGCCCTCACCATAATAATATATAGAGTGACCAAGTCTTTTGTCTAAAATAATCGATGAACCTACTTAGACAAAAATACGATTCTAAATTAAATAGGTTACGCTAAAACCACTTAGACCCATTTAAACTCGACAGACTATCGTTAAGAAATTAATCAGAAACGACATTAGCATCGAGCAAATTGCCTAATCAAAAAACTCATTACGCTGCGGTTTCAAGTGTAAGCCTAGATCCTATTGTAAATTAACTTTATAGACAGACTAATAGCAGGCAAAGTAAATACTGGGATAGTTTAAACTGGCTAGGATAAATTTATTTTGTCTATTCTCATTAATTTTGATACACCCATGTAGGTATAAAACAATTACAATCCTATGTACACCGAGACAATCCTTCAAACTAATGTTATACGCCCTTCAACGCTTGAAACACAGTCGTCGGATCGAAACGAGAGTTATTTGTTTCGTTTACGTGGATTTAATTGGCAAATAAAATATGTGTTTTTATTTAAACGAACTGACAGCTGAGAGCAGAAGAAACGGGTGGCACTTTCCATAAGGTTTCGTTAATTTGTTCCCGATTTTCCACTAGGTTTCTTCTAGTTCTTCCACTTAGTTTGCTCTTCGCTTCAAATCCAAGTATGACAAGCCAAGCTGAAAATATGTTCTTTCTACAGAACGTTTACTAAAAGCTAAATAATTGTAACACCCGCTGTTTTAAGGAAATTAATTAAAACGTGATCAAATTCGGAATTATTTAACAAACAAATTCAGCAAAACTCTGACAATCAAACTTTAAAAGATTTTGGGTCATTATGAAGACAAAACAAATCCTTGCCACATTTATCTTACAAAATTCAGTCAACCTTGATTTGACTAGTAGTTTATTTGAAAATAACAGTGCCTGCCATTTAGTTTTTTTTTAAATTCTATATTTTAAGGCTTTAGCCAAGTTGGTCTTGTATATTATACATAGATTACCTATGTCAAACAAAGCAACAATATATTGTTTCTATTGCTACATAAAGCTTCTAACCGTTATAAAATGTGTGTCATATTCAGATAAATTATCGATTAGTTCCAGACCGAAGAGTAAATATTTTAAATTTTAAGGAAATCAGTACCATTAATAAATGTGAGACATTTTATATTAGTCAGATTACAAATTGACTATTTATGTTAAGAAAGTATTTCCAGTGGTAAGCAGCTAGGTGAAATATAAAACATGCAGCAGATTTATTGCCGAATTTACTGCAGTAGGTGTCCCGACACTTGGGACACCCGAAAACATCACATCACTCTTTCAACTTTAGGCCCCGCCCCCTTTGATTCACACGCGCAGAAACATGCGAAGAGGCGAACTGCGCATGACAGCTGAGGTCTGACAGCTGACAGTTAACCCGGGGTACTAGAAGTAGTTAGATCACGTAAACGAGCACAGGCGTGGCATCCGATAGATGGCATTGATGGTTGACAAGCATCGCTCACGTGGGCGATACCATATTAAAGATGTAGCCCCGTCATATGGTGTTGGCAGTTGGCCGTTGAGAGCTGACAGTTGACTCGGGGTAGTAAGAGTAGTTGGATCACGTAAACGAACACAGGCGTTGCAGTTGACAGGCACGTTCGGAATCTCCCGACTATCCTCGGCTATCCTCGGAAACACCTAAATTAATAAAAGTATGTAGAGCCACTCAGGAATCGAACTTATAACCATAACATCATAGTCCAACGATATTAACCACTCTATGGGCGAACTTATAAATAATCGTTTAAATGTTGTATTTGAAGTTTAATATAATCGGGTACCAGTAATAAAATATTTATTTAAGTCATAGCAATACCACAGCTTATTCAATAACTTGCTACTCATCTCAATCGAAATCGGAAAGTTGGAGTGTCGGGCACTGCGCATACCTGGCAGTGCCCTGAGCGGTTTAGTTCCACGGTCTCGTGATTTTTCAGGCAATGTAATGACACGAAGCGAACTGAATTTAAAAGGAATATTAGCTTCAAAATCCACAACAAATTCGTCCGAAGCTACGGCTATCGCCCTAAAAAGTTCGGAAAATTCGCCATTTTAAATCGTTTTCAAACCAATTTTAGACGATAAAACATCTTATTTTAAATTAAACGGACTCTCAAAAGTATTATTCAGATGCCCAGACGTTTAGAAAAATATTAAATCAAGGCCCTCTTCTAAAATTTTCATTTGACTTTCCCAAATCAAAGGATGCCGCCGCAAGATGAGTAGCTGGTTATTGAATAAGATGTGGCAATACCTAACTATATTTTAAATTAACAAAAGTCTTGGAGTCGTGCGGGGATCGAACCACGAACTTTGGATGCGCGAGGCAAAGACGATAACGCTGAGCCAACAGAAACTTGCAGAATTACTTTTTAAAAGTGTATATATGACGCAATAGGGGATATGCTTATTTAATAATTCGGTCCAGGCTATGGTAATGCCGTTTTACTCTAGAGCACCACGTGACCTATTCCATCTACCCCGTATCTAATGTAACGTCATAATCATGCCAATGGGGCCTAACCACTAGTTTACTAAGGGGGTAGTTTTAGGGGTGAGTTTGGCCTAGCCTTATGAGACTCATACGTATTATATTAATTCAATGTAAAGTCATAGATTTTATTTAGATAACAAAATGGCCTAAAAATAGATTTCAAAAGTGCAAAAAAACACTAAAAAATACAACAAGGCACATTAGGGTATAAAAATAGAAATCAACCAGTGTTGGTCCCATGATGTTTTAAATAATATACCTACCTAATTTGACTTTCTACATATAATTATTCATAAGTTCTTGTTAAAATATTCATATATTCAGACCGCCAACCTTCCTGTGTCAAGGTTTCGTAGTCGAACAACATTTAAGAAAAGAAAATACAGGGTTGACAATGTTTAGTTTCTCGCAGCTTTTTTTGCATGTCAACAAACTTTCTTAAGTTTCATCATAAAATTAATCACCCCGGATATAAAAAAAGAATTTCAGGTGAACATAACATCAAAATTATAAATGAAAAATATTTATATTTGGATGTTTTACATGCTCAGGATATGTAAGTAATTCGTAAATGATATATTTCTAATGGTTATGTAAAAACGAGATAGTTCTATAAATCATTAGTTACAAAAATAGATATTGTAATATTAATTTGACATGCGGAAATTAATTCTCAAAAACATCAACAATACAGCGAGAGATGCCCTATATTCGGTACATATAACGTTATCACAACTCTGCGGTATTAAACTATCATTTAAGCTTTTATTAAACTTCAAAGCGTATGTGCATTATTTTCTTTAATTACATTGTATTAGAACAAGGATGAAATGTCTAACTTTTATCAATTTGGAATCTGTTTTTT